>PVJC01024156.1:0-7500 GCA_004026665.1 Murina feae
AGGTGAATAAACAAAATTCTCCCCACTCAGGACCTTGAGGGAAAGGAGTACCCAGAAGAGTCAATGCTTTGACTCATGTACATAAAACCAAGGGGGGAATGTAAGGGCGGAAGGGCGGTGCAAGCGTGAAGATCTGCCAATAGGGATGCAGAGGAAATGCCCGGCTAAAGACCTTCCCTTGACCAATCAACAGGGGCCATACGCATTACCCCACCCACTACTTCCGGCCCTATAAATCCTTTGGTTTGTCCTGAAACCGGCACTCCCTCCCCCGTTGCGCCATTGTGCGGTGGGCAAGTGGGGAGTCCAAGTTAACTTGTATAATAAAGCTCTCATGTTCTTGCAGCGGTTTTGGGGCTCACTCGTAGTCTTTGGGGGCCACGACTTCTGGGTACAACATTGGAAGTCATCTGCATTGCAGAGCAGACTTTGGACTAAACTGTTGCTGTGGCCGGGCCTGTGGACTGGTTCCTAATGCTTAATCCTCCAGGTCTCCCATGCTTCCTTCACTGTCTCCTGACCTGGTCCTGCAGCCACCTGTCAATTCTGTGAGTGCCGCATATCTATCTTATGAATTTGTTTTCTTTTTCTAACAAAGCCAGAGCCAGTTATGCTGCTGCAATAAAAATCCTGATGATATTATCTGCAAGTTCACTTTCCATCTGCTTCTCCCTCTGTAGATTCCCCTGTGCAGACTATGGTGTACGTGTCAAATGTCTGAAAGGAAGGACACGGACAAAAGAGACCTGAGCTAAACATCATAGTCTCAGACTTCAACTTACCTCTAGGTGCCTTTGGAATAAGAATAAACAGACTTGGGCTCTACTAAGTAGTTAGCTAAAGCCCTATAATCATTATAGGCTGTGATTGGAAAATCTGGAATAGACTGTTCTGATGAGGGTGGTCCCACAGCTGTCCTCTGAAAAATGCTGGAAGCCAGTCTGAAGATAAAACCATCACACTCAAAAAAGGAAATATTAGAGAAATTCAGAGAGAAACAAAGTAAAGCCCCAATCAAGATGTGCCTGAAGCTATGAATTTAAGAAAGAGAATATGTTCCTTGTATTATTTAAACTAGGGGTGGGGAACATCCGACCCTCAGGCAGGGACATATAAGGCCCGCAAAATCATTTGGCCTGGCTCCTACAAAGCATTAGGAGTAAGCTAATTAGATATTTGACCAAATAGAGCAGGCTAATTTTCAGGCTGATAATTTTGTATGGCTCTCGAATCATGTTATAAATATCCAAATGGCCGTTGGCAGGAAAAATGGTTCACTGCCCCTGATTTAAATCAAAATTAAAATTGGTTTTCTGATATTTAAAACAGAAAGCATTCTAACTGATATAAAAAACACTTTCCTCTCATATATCATGTGATTGAATAGTCACAACCACCCGTGAACAAGGTTTTAGTTTTATTACAATTTTATGGATTCTGATACCAACTAAAAAAGTTGGACTCCTTGCTTAAATCTAGCATAATTTAGAGCAAGATTCTTGGAGGTAGGTCTAATACAACCCTTTATTAGGGAAAATAGGAATTTTGCCCCTATTCTTACTGGGTTCATATTCCACTAGCTTCCTGAAGACTTTCCTGAAAATTGGGCCCACAGTGATATTGATTGTGTGGCTACCAATTGTGAACAGATTCAGTGCTACAGACATATAATTTAATTGTTCTTAAATAGTTTAATGTTTCAGTATTTCTATTTTTTTCTCCAACTCTACTGTGAGCTCATCAAAGACAAAGGCCACATCTTAAATCCCTCACAGTCCCGATGCTCACTCAATAATTTCGAATTGGCTGACTGAATTAAAATAAATGAACAGGTAATCCTAAGGGTAGAATAAACTATAGTTTTATTCATAGGTGTAACTGAGTTCTAGTTGTTTCTGATACATAGTTTGTCCCCAATAAGTTTTTGCCAAACAAATGAATGCATATCAATTGAACCTTTCTATTTACAATGAGACCCCACACCAATGATATTGGAGGATGGGCTTTTTACGGAAATACTGTTAAAACAAACAACGGTTTAATGTAGGATCTTATCTTGTCTTCAAAGAATAATGCTTTGGCCCAGCCAGCATGACTCAGTGGTTGAGTGTTGACCTATGAACCAAGAGGGTGCAGTTGGATTCCTGGTCAGGGTTCGGTCCTCAGTGGGGGTGTGTGCAGGAGGCAGCTGATCAATGATTCTCATCACTGATGTTTCTATCTCTCTCTCCCTCTCCCTTCCTCTCTGAAATCAATAAAAAATAAAGCTTTGAAATTGCAATTCAAATATTTCCACTGGACACTCTTAACATTAGTACTAGTAGCACTAACCATGATGTTTATAACCCAACTTTCATATAACTCAAGATCCATATTTTTCCTTTGTTGTATAGCACAGAGGAAGAACTGCAATACACTCAGTGAAAGTTAAAGCATACTCACTCACACCACAGGTTAGAGCCCATGTGGAAGAAAGATGAAAAAATTAAGGAATCCAACCACTGCTGAAAACCAGAAAGTGAGATTCTAAATTTTGTAATATGTGCTTATCATGTCTTAACATTAATAGTTACAAAAGCCTATATCTTGCCTAGGTCATGAAAGTTTAAAAATCTGCCCTTAATTTGGCATGACATGATAGAATAGGAAGCAATTGTTTGAGAATAGAACACCTGATTGTATTTCTGGCTCCAACTCTTACCTGGTATGGACCTTAGGCAGGTCATGAACCTATCTGAGACTTCTTTCCTCTTCTGTAAAATGGAGATGACACTTTAGCACCCACTCCACTGAGTTATTGTGTGTGTCCAAATATGTAATATATGATGCAAAAGTACTTTGCGTTGTAAATATATCACTTAGAATGAATTGTGTGGCCAGAAAAGAAAATCAATTTCAAAGTAGCTTAGGCACTATAGAGAGAAGGTCTTGGCTTTCTTAACTGTAAACCCCTGACATGGATTAGGCTTCACCTCTTTTCGCTACACACCTCTACTCTGCTCTTCCAATTGGATGCATTTATCATCAGATTGGCTTCATTCTTAGTCTTAAAATGATCCTTAGCAAGATGCTGGCTGGTTCCCATCCTAGGAAGAAAGATGCTCCTAACATCCTCCAAACAAAAGTTCTAAGTTTTATTATTTGATAATCCAACAAAGGTCAGGATTATCCAGATGTGTAGAGTGATTAGGGCTGACTTCGAGACCAAAGCATAAGGTCAATACCACTCAAAGTACATGGATGCTAGAATGAGTGATATTTTCCTACAGACAACTAGAAATAGGGGGAGGGGTGAATACTGCATGGGTACAAATCGGCATTTCATTGTATAAATGGCATAGCTTTATATGTTGATGGATATTATTATAGTTCATTTTGGTATACATCTGTGTACTTTACATTTTTTTATTTTTTAACTTTTATTTATTTCAGAGAGGAAGGGAGAGGGAGAGAGAGATAGAAACATCAATGATGAGAGAGAATCATTGATCAGCTGCCTCCTGCACACTCCCCACTGAGAATCGAGCCCTGACCAGGAATCCAACTGCACCCTCCTGGTTCATAGGTCAACACTCAACCACTGAGTCATGCTGGCTGGGCCAAAGCATTATTCTTTGAAGATGAGTTAAGAGTTTACATTAAACTGTTGTTTGTTTTAAGATACTTAAGTTTTGCTTTAAGATATATAAGTGGCTTAACTCCTGATATTTCCTTCCTTCCTTTTTGTTGCCACCTCTGAAATGTCGAGGGTCATATTACACATTTGGTTTCTAATAGGTGGAAGAGGTTAGTAAACTGTGAAGCACTATATAACACAGTAAATACTTTTCTTGCTACTTTGCTGATCACCATGGTCCTTTGACCTTGGGGATGCTGACTACTAGTATGTTGGGATCTTGTGATCCTCTGGATAGTCAAGTTTCTTGGAAATCAGATTTATACATAAAGGATATGCCTTATAGGTTCCAAGAAAAAAAATTCCTCAGCCCAGCCCTTATTAAATAATCTAGCCTCAGGCTTTTCTGAAACCGGTGGCTCACTGGCTCTTAGTATAATAGCACTAGTCATTTTAGTAACAGCTTAATTTGTACAATGATTCACAGTTCACAAAGTGCTTGAAAAAAGTCTAAGAGCAATGGATAGATGTTGAAATTTTGTAGATTTTAGGTATAGGGGTCAAACCCCTGAATGAGTAGTATGTCTAAGGTACTAAAAACAATCATAACCAAAATTCCTAGTGGCATAATCACTTAAGAGCTAAACCTTAAATCTTTATTTCTTTCTTAACTTCCTAAATATCATAAGGCTTAAGATAAAAGTCTGCAACTTTATAATTATTGCATATTTTCACATGCCTTAGCTCATTAAATTCTCACAACCTCCTCAGAGATAGGTAAGGATTTTTTAGCTTTACTTTACAGATAAGGAAACTGAGCCCCAGAAAGAATAAAGGACTTGCTGATGGCCAAATAGGATGCGTCAAGTCCAGGTCTTTGGATCTCAAGTTCAAAGCTGTTTATACAACAGCATGATGTATATATTTGGACATTTATGGGAACTACTACGAAAAATATCAGATTCACTTTGAACTCCAGGAAAGGACTTAAACATCTGTGTTAGTAAGCACTTAGAATCAATTGGTAAGATAGGAGTAGAATCTTCATCTCTGGGAAGTTTTTACAAGCTCAGAAGCGTCTCTAACTTAATCTGAACAAAGGTTGCAGAAGGAGTTAAATGACTTAAAGGCTCATCCAACTCTTAATTTCTGGAATCCATATTTTAAGGGCCTATTATTATCCCAAGAGCTTTGATTACCTTGTCAAGAATGACTTACCCATCTTAAAGCATCTGTTTCTGACAATTGGCATGTTTTACTCACAATTTATTCCACTTTTGAACCATGACCACAGAAGGAACTAATGTTCTCTGGCAGTCCATCTTATCCCAGGGAAAGAGAATAATACCAACCGAATGAATTCATGTTGGCCCTGTCTAAAATGTGTGATTTCCGTGCGATTCCAAAAAAAAAAAGGGCAATTCAAGTTTAAACGGAGGAATTTGGTTTACGGATGAAGTTATGCATGTGGCCACTAACCATAGTTACCCAGTTGATAAGTATTCTTCTCTTTGAATTAAAGTAGGGTTGATTTTATTATTATTATTAGAATAGGTTGGATTTAAATCACTAGTTTTCCTACGAAGAACACATTTTTTTCTTTTTGTTGCAACTCAGATCATTGCAGCTTGCATTTCAATACAAAAGCATAACACATTTAAAATGGTGATTTAGTAGCACATTAGGAAACTGAATGATAATTTTATAATAAGCAGAGTTAAGTCTGATGTTTCTGAAATTACTGGGGAAGATGGCGAATCATCTTTGATGTAACATACAGGTATATGGGGGTTATTTTTTGTCGTATCAGTATAACAAAACTATTGCCAAAATTATGTTATCTTCAAATAAATACTTGCATTTTGGATTTTTTTTCTCAAGAAGCATAAGTAATTATTTTAACACAAGCATGTGTTTATTTTAACATTAAATTACTATTTTTAATTTCATTTCATTTATTTACATTTAGCTGGATTTGTGCCAAAAAAAGGATATAAGGCAGAATGCTATATTTTAATTAAAAAGTAAGATTTTAAAAATGTACATACATAGTGTATTTTAGATCAACAAGAGAAACTTAAACTACTATCGGGGAACTTCATTCTCTTATTTTTTATTGTTTATGTACAATTCGGGAATAAGCTTAAGTCATTCCATTTTTCAATTCCTAAATGAATTCTTGGTTCAGACTGAATTTGTCCAGGCCATTAGTGGTGGTGAGAACTCTGTCTGAACCCATAGAATACTTACTGCTATTGAATGTTAGATTCTCTTGTGGGTTTGTTTGTTTGTTTTTTTCTTTGTTTTGTTTTTAGAGAAAGAGATGGGGGGAGAGAGGAAAAGAGAGACATTGATGTGAGAATAAGACATCAATCAACTGTCTTCTGCATGTTCCTTACTAGGGATGGAACCCAAACTGGGCATGTGTCCTAACAGAGATTCAAACCAGCACACTTTCAGTGCACAGGATGATGCCCAACCAACTGAGCCAAACCAACCAGGGCTTTGCCCAGTAATCTTTAGTGGATCAGGGAGCTTCAAGTCTTTGGTGCTCTTTTTTAAAACTCTCACCAAGGCCTGGCTGGTGTGGCTCAGTGGTTGAGTGTAGACTTAAGAACCAAGAGGTCATGGTTTGATTCTCAGTCAGGGCACATGTCTGGGTTGCAGGCTCAATCCCCAATGTGGGGTGTGCAAGAGGCAACTGATCAATGCTTCTCTCTCTCTCTTCATTGATCTTTCTCTCTTTCTCTTCCTCTCACTTCCTCTCTGAAATCAATCCAGATAGATAGATAGATAGATAGATAGATAGATAGATAGATAGATAGATAGATAGATATAGAAGCCTAAGTGACAATAGACCAGCCAACCGGTTAGGACACACCTGGAACCAGAGAGGAGGGAGTCCAATTCCTGGGGTGCATGGCCTGAGAACTGTCCTCTCACAATCCAGGACCCCTTGGGGGATGCCAGAGAGCGGTTTCAGCCCGATTCCTGCAGGCCAGGCTGAGGGACCCCACTGGTGCACCAATTCATGTACAGGGTCTCTAGTCAATATATATTAAACTCTCACCAGGCAGCATTTATTTGCTGAGTGATTTATCTATAGAATCTTATGATTGACATCATGGCAGGATGACTATTGAATACCCAGGTAAATTTTTTTTTTCCATTTTAGATGAAATGAATTGTCTTGTTATTTGGAAAAGTAAGGATTACCACTATTGCTACAAGTTACTATTGTTATTCAGTCAGGTACTTGTATTTCACAAGAAAAATGGGATTTGACAAGAAAAATTCTTGACCTGCCAGATACCACTCATAAATCTTTCTTTAACATCATCTTAACACATAATAGGGCAATTTCATTAGTTGTGGTTCTGTAATAACTCTAATTTCTGTATTTGAATGAGTTATATTATCTTACCTCCATAGTCATGAAGTGGTTTTATCAGCATGAGAATGAGTGTGTCAGAGCTAATCTAATTATACTTTGCACCCATGATGAGGATGAAAATGAATTGTTTGCTGTTGTAATCAGATTGTGTGTTACTTGTCTTGTTCAGAAATGATAAGGAATGTGAAATTAAATTTGGTGATAATAATTGTTATCAGTTATGTTGCAGCTATGATATCCCAGACAATTCCCATACATTGTCTCATTTAATCATTGTCCCAAGAACCCCGTATCCCAAGACCTTCATTTTACAGAATGTTTGTATCCTTTGACCAACCTTTCCCATTCCTCCCACCTCCCAGTCCCTGACAAACACCATTCCACTGTTTCTATGAGTTCGACTTTATTTTTTAAAAATATATATCTTTTTTATTGTCAATAGTATTGCAGAAGTTCCTCTTAACGTCCTGTGTAGGTGCCAGTGTGTAGG
>PVJC01024156.1:12500-25814 GCA_004026665.1 Murina feae
GAAGAGAAAACGTAAGCATTTACTTTTCCTTTACTGAAAGGGCCCTTGTGCTTCAGTGTCTTGCAGAGCTTCCTGCTTGTTCTGGGAATGGCCCGTTAGCGTCTCAGCTCTCCCCGAGCACGACAGGGCTCTTTCCCTCGGCCACTGGCAGGAACAGAGGCTCAGGAAGTGAGAGCAAGTGTCAGATCCCACGTTGGCTTGAATCAGGTGTCCTGGCCCAGCCGCTGGACAAAAGGCTCAGGTATTTCAGATTCTTAGTCAGACTTAAGCTGGAACGTGCACTATGTTTCCGTGAAACTGAGTAATGAACGATCATATTAAAATAATTAACAGTAGTGGCTGACTTTCATTTCATGCTCAGTAGGTACTGAGTGCTTCTCATGCAGCACTTTGCTTAATTTTCACAAGTTTCCTAAGAAGTCAGTAATGTTATAATCTTCACTTTACAGGCAAAGAAACTGAGGTTTAAGGAGGTGGCGTGCTTTGAGACACTACAGCTTCGAGAGAATCTGTTTGGTGTAGCTGTCTGAGCCAGAAGACTGTAGTTCCAGTGCTGACTCTACCACTTTCTAACTGGGTGACTTTTAGTGAGCTGCTTAACCTCTCTGTGCCTCAGATTCCTTTTCAGTAATAAAAATAATTCCTGCTTCACAAGGATGTTGCAGGCATTAAACAACTGAACACTTACAAAGTGATTAACGGTACTAAGGTTGATATCAGTGCTTCTAAAACAGAAAGAAGAGAAGCTCAGGATGCGTCAGGTCGCTATACAGTTTCCTTGAGGTGAAGACTATGATTATTCTCCTTATGAATATTATCAGGAAATGGATCCTAATAACATGTCCTGCATTGGTGAATTTCTCCTGTGTGCAGCAGAATCACCTGGAGAACTTTAAAAACCACTGATCCTGATTCGGTAGGCCTAGGGCAAAGCCTCGTTATTCTTTGTTTTTCTAAAGCTTCAAGAGATGCCCATGGGGAGCCCGAATTGCAAGTCACTGCCATAGCACTTACATGCCTACAAAGTCATTTTCCATAACAATATTTATTCCATGCTTACTACAGACTGGATCTAAGTGCTTTCATTTAGAGCATCTCATTTAACCCTCCAACAAAAACTCCATGATTTAGGTAATAATGATCAGTCATACTTTACAGATGGGAAAACCAAGAAACAGAAAGTTTAAGGGACTTGCTCCAAGTTACTTACTTAGCTAGCTAACGGAGTGAGGATTTTAAACCAGGGAAACTGGTGCTATGGCCTGTATACTTAACTACCAGCCTATACCACCTTCACATGTGGTATTTCATTTGAGCTGTGCCATAAATCTGTGCAGTATGCTGATGTTGTCATTATCCCCAATGTATAGATGAGACCAAAATTAAAACTTGACCAAATGTACAGTAGTCAATGTAGTAGCTGGGGCTTATACCTGGGTCTTATCATTTGAAGTTCTATGCTCTTCTCATATTGTTGCAGAAACTTTAAGTGATTTTATGATAGTTATTTTATAAGGTCTCTCATATGCATTACCTCTTCCTCTCTCCTGCTTTGGCCCATGCCTTCATTCTATAGGTAACTCTCACAAGAGCTTCAACCAAAAGCCTTCTTTTATTTTTACCTGCTCTCTGCATACTACTTCTAGCTCCAGCTCTACCCACTAAATCACTAAATGTAGCTCATCACACAACCCTTTTGTTTAGAATTTGGTTAACATTTGTACTATTTGTCATCTGTAGTAGCTTGAATAGTGTCCCTCCCACCCAAATATATTCCTAACCCCAAGGACTTGTGAATGTAACCTTGTGTGGGAAAATAATTTTTATAGATCTAATTAAGTTAAGGATCTTCAGGTTAGATCATGCTGAATTATATGGGCAGGCCCTAAATCCAATGACAATCGTTCTTTTTTTTTTTAATTTATTATAGATGTGTTTTATATAAAAAAAATATTTTATTGATTTTTTACAGAGAGGAAGGGAGCCAAACTGGTTAGGACATAATAAGTATCCTCATAAGAGAAAGGAGAAAAGACACAAACACACAGAAGAGAAGACCATTTGAAGACAGAGGCAGAGATTGGAGTCTTGCAGCCACACCCAGGGGACGCCTGGAGCCTCCAGAAGCTGAAAGAAGTGAAAAATTCTCTAAGCCTCCAGAGGGAACATGGCGCTCCGACACCTTGATTTCAGACTTCTGGCCTCCAGACCGGTGAGAGAAGGAGTTTCCGTTGTTGTAAGCCGCCCAGTTTGTGGTAACTTGTTATGGCAGCCCCAGGACAAGTCAAGCTTGACTTTCAGGGCTCATGCCATTTGTGGCTTCCCTGCTCATCCAGCCCTCTGTCTTGAATAAACCTTCTGCCCTACCTGGTGCTCCTTCTCTTTCTTCTGCATGGGCATGGGACCCTCAGGTCCTCTATGTACCTTCCCTCACGTTGGAAAGAAGACACGCTCTCTTAGCAGACTTCCGCTCAGCAGGGACCTGTCCTTGGAGGTGGCATGATACGGGGAAAGATGAGCTCTGAAGGACAGGGGGGTGCTGTGGGCAGGGCACTTTGCCCATGCGTTACTGCCATGTTTTCTCCTTCCCTTTTATATTTACCCTTTGCTAGGTTGCCTCCATTAAAGAACATGCCTGAGACTTAGCAAGCCACACCTCATCCTTGAGCATCATTTGTAAAGCAAGGGTGTTTGACAAGGTGGCCCCTTACTCTCCTCCTAGGTCTCATACATAAGGTCTGGGCTATAGAGAAATTCTTTCATGCGAAGGAATTTTTTGAGCACCTATTAAGCGCTAAACAGTGTCCCAAGAGCTGGGCTTACAGCAATGAGACAGATGTGGTGTCTTACCTCCCAGAGCAGGGTTTTCTCCAGGTTGATGGTTACTGTGCTCTGGATCACCACGAAGCCCCAAGGGGAGGGGTGAGGAGCATGTGAATGTGTAGGAATAGTGACACCCGAGAACGGAGAGGAATAGCTACGTTTTATTCTTCTTTGGGGTGGGTGGATGGGAAGGTTCAGGGGTCCTCAAACTTTTTAAACAGGGGGCCGGTTCACTGTCCCTCAGACCGTTGCAGGGCCAGACTATAGTTTGTTTTTGTTTTTGTTTTTAAAAACTATGAACAAATTCCTATTTTAAGCAGGACAGGCAGCGGCGGCAAAAACACCCGCCTGTAGTTTGAGGATGCCCGGTTTACATTTTGACATGGTGAATTTGAGATGAAAATAACCCCAATGCCCAACTGAAATTACAGGTTTTAGAAAGGGACCAGAGAAAGTCTATTGGCTGAGACCTCGGATATGGGTAAAGTCAGCCCGGGGGGGTGAAGAAGAACGCAGGGGAGCCGGTCCTGGAGGGGTCAGGGCCTCATCCCTCGCGCCCTGTGCAGCGCACACGCTCTCGCGCCCAGGCTGCAGGGAGCACCTAGCGTTTCCCCCAAGTCCCGCCCTTGTAGGCGGGGCGGGGAGCCACGCACGGAGTCACCAGGAAGAAGCAGCCGGGTAGGCATGGGCGTGGCCGCCGCCGACCCCCGAGGCGGATCTGGGAGGGGCGCCCCCGTCCGGGGCGAGGGCACAGGAACCCCGGGAAGGAGGGATGCGCGGATGCAACCGCCGAGGGCGCTGAGCGCGGGGGCAGCGGCTGCGGTTGCGGCGCTGGTGGCCGCTCTGCTCCTGCGGCGATGCCGGGACGCGGGGCCGGGGCCCGGCTCCAGGTAACCCCCTGCTCTGGGGACGGAGCGGGGCCCCGCACCCGTTTGCGGAGGAAGGAGGGGTCAGAGCCCGGGGAACAACGGGGAACGAGGCCTCTTGGTGCCAGCAGTGGGTGGGCCCTTCCGAGCTGCGGGTGGCACCCG
The DNA here is from genome assembly GCA_004026665.1 of Murina feae. Classification (NCBI taxonomy): domain Eukaryota; kingdom Metazoa; phylum Chordata; class Mammalia; order Chiroptera; family Vespertilionidae; genus Murina; species Murina feae. Next base: position 16,355 of record PVJC01024156.1, read on the forward strand.
CCCTGCAGGTGACTCGGCACTTTCCCTGGGAATCATGGTATCGTCCTCCGGCACACGAACACACGTTCCTTGTTCCCCAGGGGAAGCCATTCCCTCTCCTAAACACCCTACGACCCGCGCCTGTCGGTGTTATTTCTGTAGCATGGCTGCGACGGAGGCGCTGCCCAAGCTTCGGGAAGACTTCCGGATGCAGAATAAATCCGTCTTTATTTTGGGCGCCAGCGGGGAAACCGGCAAAGTGCTCTTGAAGGAACTGCTGGAGCTGCGCCTGTTCTCCAGAGTCACGGTCATTGGCCGGAGGAAGCTGACCTTTGATGAGGAAGCTTATAAAAACGTGGTGGGTATTTGAGGCTCAAAATGCACCCGCAGTGACTCAGCTGGGTGGACAGAATTTCGTGTTTAATTTAAGGTGGAACATGGCCCGCCAGTGGGGGGCGCTGCAAGAGGTGATCAAAGTGTGGCCAAGGTCGGTCTGTGAGAGCCCGGTTGCTGGAAGCTGCAGGCCTGGATTGGAGGTTCCTGCGGGTCTCCCCCTACTGTGTGGCCTCGAGCAGAGTCCTCTCAGCCTAGGCAGGGCCTACCTGGCAATGGGAGCTGGGGAGACAACAGCATTGCTTTCAGCGTCATTCAGCCTGAGTTCTAGAGACAGTCCACTTGGCTTGTTTTGTCTCCCTGTTCCCTCCGCACTAACCTTGTCAATGAATCAGGAAATGCTTTGCGCAGCAGAAACAGTCTCTGGCCTTGAAAGTAGGGTTCACATATAAGAATTGGCCCAGCCTGACTTCCCAGGCCTGCAGTGTTGTGTCTGTAAGCGAAATATCCCTCCCCCTCACCATCACTTACACTTTCATTGTTAACCAAACAATACACCAGACTCCAGTGTGGTGTAAGCACGCTAAATATTTGAAGTCTGAGCGTGGTGGAGAGTCCTGAGTTATTTGTGAAACTCAGTAAATTATAGTGTAATCCTGGGACCCCTCTAAGGATAGAACTTGGTCCCACAGGTTTCACAGGTGGAACATTTCAGAGAACAAATGATCTCACAAATAAATGTGATTGACTCCTGCAAGTCCAAGTTGAGGTCATTTTGCATATATCTTTGGTCCGTCAGGACTTTTCTGTTTAAAATGGACATCTTTGCAGGCAGTAACATGTACCCTTCCTAGTCTGGCTTCATGGGGGTATGTCTGATACTTGTGGTAATTAGAAACTGAAATCGAGTGTGTGCTTTGATAGTCTAGTTTTGGTGGCACATCTTTTGGTCACGCACTTAATGCAAACATTTCCCTTCAGCGCTGTGTACAGTGCCAGGAACACTCTTTTGAAAGCGGTGATGGTAGGGAAGGCAAGCAGCATTTTATTTGAGTTCCAAGATGATGGTTGAGAACTTCACAATCTTTCTTTTTTTAAGTTTCACACCAAACCTAGGTTAGATGGTGGTGCTTATGTTTCAGTGAACATGAAAATGTCTAAGCGTGCTGGTTAAAAAAGAGCAGTTTCTGACTCATAAGTATTAGTGCAAGAACTAAAAATATGCCCTTTTCTCAAGCACCCACTGGCTGATTTTAGCGCGGGTGGTTCATGGATTGGGCTGAAGGAGAGATTATAATTTACATTTTACTCCTGAAAAACTGAGGCATATGATAAAAATAAATTGGCCCAAATTACATGTTTAGGAAAGTAGCAGGCCCGAGACTCCAATGTAGGTATTGGAGGTTCCAAACGCCATCCTGAACCCACATTATACCTCGTTGCATTGGTATCCCTCCTGGTAATATGCAGACAGGTGTCTAATTTTTCCAGAGAGAAAATTATAATTGAACTTGACTTTAGAGATCTCGATCACCCCTAGTCCAATTATGTGTACCAGGGCTGTATTAGTGCATTGTTGACTTGAAATGCAGATTCATTGGGTTTTGGTGGGAGAAAATGAGCTTGCAGAATTTGATGTTAAGTGGTCAGACTCTTCACTAATGCTCTGTAATTCTTTAAACGTAGAGGGCTATTTTTAAAAATGACATCAAGTTCTATTCAGCTGTGTCCTTGTTGTCCAGAATCAAAACGTGGTGGACTTTGAAAAGCTGGACGACTATGCTTCTGCCTTCCAAGGCCACGATGTTGGATTCTGTTGCCTGGGCACCACCAGGAAAAAAGCTGGGGCGGTAAGGAAGAAATATATCCTTCTCCTTGTTCTTTGGCCAGTACTGTCGAAGATTCCTTTCTTATACCTTCTCTTTACATTTGTCGTGTTTAATTGTAAATAAGCTCTTACCATTGAAAATTTCCTATGCTGCCCTACCTTTGCTATACTTTGAATAGCAGTGATACATTCATCTTTCCTTCAAAGTAATCCTTGAGTTCAGGCCTGCGTGCGTGTTTACATCGTCTTGCAAATATTGCTGTCACGACATCCTCAGGCTACACCAGTCATATCAGAATAAAAATAACTAGCTCATGCTATTAGCAGTAAGCTTTTTTAAAATTTTCCTTTATAAATATTTTCAACTTAAAGCATCCTCTCTCACTTGAGCGATTTTCTTCAACCTATTTTTGTGCCAAGCTTTAAACTTCTGGGATAGAACATCAGAACAGAGGCACGATTCAGCTCGCCTCCAGTGATGACTCAGCCCCCAGCAGTGATTCAACCCCAGCAGTGATTCAGCCTTAACTGACGCAGAACTGTTCCAGCACATTTTATTTTATTTTTAACGGTGCTCTAAATTGCATTGCCCTTATCTAGAAGTCATAGTTTACTACATAGTCAGAAGTCATAGCTTACTGCGTAGATCTTGGGCAAGTGTTAATACATCTTACTTAACTTATACTTTGTCCCTCTAGCAGAATTTACTTGCTGGAGCTAAACATGTCCATTAAATATGCATGACCACAGTGCCACCATGGAGCTTATTATGGGTTTATAAACAGGTCCATGCATCAGAATCATTAGGAGAACACATGTTTAAGAACTATCGGTAGCAGCACAATTCACCATAGCTAAGATTTACCATAGCCTAAGTGCCCATCAGCAGATGAATGGATTAAAAAACTGTGGTACAACTACACAATGGAATACTATACTGTGGTAAAAAAGAAGGAATTCTTACCATTTGCAATAACATAGATGGACCTGGAGAGCATTATGCTAAGTGAAATAAGCCAGTCAGAGAAAGATAAATATCACATGATCTCACTCACTTGTGGAATATAATGAACAACATAAACTGATGAACAAAAACAGATCCAGAGACAGAGAAGCATCGATCAGACCATCAAACCTCAGAGGGAAGGTAGGGGAGAGTGGGGGTAAGGGGAAGAGATCAAACCAAAGGACTTGTATGCATGTATATGAGCATAACAAATGGACACAGACAACAGAGGGGTGAGGGCATGAGTGGGGGGGATGCGGGAGCAATGGGGACATGAGGACACATATATAATACCTTAATTAATAAAGAAAAAATAAAAATAACTATTGGTGTATATCAACCAAGGAGTTAGGCTCAGTTGTATTTCTCTGGGCTTCCTGGTGATCTAAAGAATAATTCCATGTATGTTTTCAGTAGGGATCTGTTTCTAAATCTTCTACAGTTCTACCATGTCCACTTTGGAAGACAGCTGAGTTCTGAGCTCTGTGCTGAGAAGTGTCCCAGGATTTGGCACATTGTCCCTCCTAGAAAGGGTCATGTTCCTGCTCGGTGGCTAGTGCAGTCTTCATTGTCCCAGGGACGCTCACAAGCGGTCAAAAAGTTTTGTTCTGTTTGAAGTGCCAACCTGATTTTGGTGGTGACTCAGCAAAAATAACAGAAAACAAACACTGTATTAGGCATAGAGCAGTTGATTTTCATGACATAAGGCAAATCTCATAGGGAAAGAAGAAATTGCTTTATTGCATCCAAATTGTGTAATGCAATTTTAATCCAGAGGCATTGAGTGTCTTTCCTATTTAGAACATTTTTTAGGTGGATTTGGTTCCCCACTTCTCAGGGTGCTCAATATCTTTTCTTTTCCAAAATCAGTTTGAACAGAAAAGACAAACATAATGAATAAGTAAGCAGGAGAAAGACTACTGAGGCAAAAATGAGTTAGGGCCAAATGGTTTAGGTGATAGTGACCAAAAGTAAGCTGTCAATTTTTAATCCAAGGGTTTGTAAGCTACATACTGTGGGCCAAATACAGCCCTTGTTTTGTACAGCCCCTGATCTGAGAATGTTTTTATACTTTTAATAGATTAAAAGATTCAAAAGAGGAATATTATGTTGTGACACCTTAAAATATAAGAAATTCAAATTTCAGTATCTGTAGTTTTATTGGAACATAGCTATTCTCTTTATTATCTATGGCTGCTTTTGCACCATGCATCAGAGCCATGTAGTTGCAACAGAAGCCTGCAAATCTGAAAATATTTACCATCCCATCCTTTAGCAGTCGTTCTCAACCTTCTGGCCCTTTAAATACAGTTCCTCATGTTGTGACCCAACCATAAAATTATTTTCGTTGCTACTTTATAATTGTAATGTTGCTACTGTTATGAATCGTAATGTAAATATCTGATATGCGGGATGGTCTTAGGTGACCCCTGTGAAAGGGTCGTTCAACCCCCAAAGGGGTCGCGACCCACAGGTTGAGAACCACTGCTTTACAGGAAAAGATTTCCCACCCCTATTGTAATTTCTACTGTTTTATTTGATGTCTAGGAGGGGACATGCGAAGTGACAAGGTCCTAGGTGGTTTGAGGGACCCAGAACATGGGTTTTGGATACTGGGTAGCTGTGGAACCTCAGATGTGTGCTTAGCTCCTATGGACCACTGTCACCTTGTCTGTACTGAGAGGCATGTGACCACGAAAGCCCGTTTGGCCCACAGAATTATTTGATTTTTTTAACACAGAGAAAAGAAATTCCCAACTGGGGAAATTCTGTGAGAGTGTAGAGATTTACTCATGAATCCTCAGTACCTGTTTGACTTTGTTTTTCTACCCAGAGCTCTTCCTCTAACCAAGATCTCGATTCCACCACTGCACATCAAATACAGAGGTGCCCTCCAGGATACAAACAACGGGGGTGTCAGCTGATAGCATTTGTTGTTCATCAGCATTTCTGTTTTCTAGTCTGATTGATAGGGTTGATAAAAGGGAAAGAATCTGAAGCAAAAATATGGCTAAGCGGGCCCCTTTACAGAATGATAGATCTGCCCTTCTTGGAAAAGGATGCCCCTGACCTTGAGTCCTTGTGGCATGCTTGCTGGTTTCATCAGTCAGTGCTGAAATACTCTGTCAGAGTGAGTTGTTCTTAAGCCAGTGTTCCCAGTTTTCAGGCGATGGGAAAGAAGATTAGAAGAAATACTTAGTAGCCTTGGATTTTAATAAGATTTGAATAAATAGTAATTGGAGAGTTTGTCTCCCTTGATGTTTGTGGAGCCTGTGAAGACACCTCTGCTGGGTCATTTTACTTGTGTGTATTCTTTCTAGTAGGTACTGGGAAAGGAAATGCATAGTGGGAACGTATTTAATCAATTCCTTTTTCTAGAAGGAACTCTGATTTCTAGTTTAGAGTGGCCTACACTGACTTTGGAATCATAAAGACACATTAGCATAATGGACTTCGTGCTCTCAGAAGAGACGTTTTTTCTCCTGCCCTATGATTAGGGAAACTAAATACAGTTTTTCCAGAAATTGTGTTTCTGGGATATGGAGTAGCTTGTTTTTCTTTCTTTCTTTCTTTCTTTCTTTCTTTCTTTCTTTCTTTCTTTCTTTCTTTCTTTCTTTCTTTCTTTCTTTTTTTGCGCCATTAGAGGATAAGAAAAGGAGTTAATAAGATTTTAAAGATGGCTCCTTTCTTTCTATCAATGGAATCTTCCTCACGCCAAAGAAATGGATGTGTGTGGATGTCTCTGAGTCAGTTGGCAGGATCCATGTTTACGTTTGGTCTCTAAGTCCTTGAAAGCCATCGACCCCAGATGCTTTTGAATTTCATTCACCGGCTGAAAAGGCACGCATCAGGGTGGGGGAAGTGAAATTCAAAATTTGTGGGCCTGGAAAAATGTGTATTTATAATCAGCTTGAGGGCTCAGAGGATCTGTGAAATCGGTTTGGATTAACAGCCATTGATTGCTAATAAAACAATATTTAGCTTTGTCCTGAGAACAGCGATGGAGAGAGGGATGGGCACCTTGTCAAGCCGGCCCGTGGAGCAGGGATGATGGGTTAAGCGTGGGGGTCTCTGAAGCAGCGTGGGCGCTCCTCCTTCAAGGAGCGGTTGTCAGTTGTTAGCCAGGCGGCTGAAAGAAAGGACGCCAGAGTCTGATGGCTGGGTTGGTATTGATGTGCCTTAGCTGACTAATCAGATTGAGAAAGTCCCATGGTATTTATGTCACTTTAATTTTCATCAAACAATTGGAGCCGACAGCACTCTATTAAGGAGAGGTTGATCCAGAACTAAAGCCAAATAAATTAGGGTCTCAATTTAATCAAATTATCCCTTTACTGGCTGTGGATTAAGTGAGAGAGACAGCGTCGGTCTAGAGACTGGTGATTGGCTGAATCTTTCCCTTCTTTTTAAAGAAGCTGATGAAAGAAAAGCATTTTAACAGAGACAACTATAATGCACCTTCTAAGAAACAGTGATAAAACCACAGCCACAGCAAAAGAAACTTATTTCACTGGCCAACGGTGTCATTTTACTATGAATAATGAATCCGTTGTTAAAATCAGAGTTCTGGTGAATTACAGTGAGGGGAAGAAATAGACCTGGAAGAGAAAGTGAGTGTTTTAGAATTTTTCTATGTTGTTTTGGATTGTTTTTCTTGGCACACTATCAGCACGTGTAAAATCTCATTTCGGAGGATGGCTCGGAGGAGAATCACATCCCTCTCTCAGGATGTGCTGAGAATTAAAATTGGTTTGCTTCACACTGATTTAAGAAAGCAATAACTTAAGTTCAAATTGGTATGTAGGACAGATCATCAAGTTAGGGTAGAATGTCCAAGTATAGATACAAAAAGAGATGGTGTTGATTCATCAGTTCAGACAAGTTTATATTCCCTAAAGTAAGACAGAAAATAAGGACAAGAGAGGCTTTGGGGTAATAGTAATGTTCTATTTATTTTTAAAAAATATTTATGTATATTATTGATTTTTAGAGAGAGGAAAGGAGAGGGAGAGAGGGAGAGAAACATTGATGAGAGAGAAATATCCCATCAACATTCATCGGCTGCCTTCTGCACGCCTCTTGCTGGGGATCGAGCCCACAACCCAAGCATGTGCCCTGACTAGGAATCAAAGTAGAGAGAGACCTCTTGGTGTATGGCATATGCTCAGCTGCTGAGCCACACCAGCTGGGTTCTATTTTTTTATTTTAGGAGCTGATTACAGAGTTATGAAAATTCATCAAGCTCTATACTTAGAATATGTTTACTTTTCTTTTATGGTTTACTTCAGTACAAAGTTAAAAATGTTTGCTTGGGGCTGTTGTTTTCAAATTGAATTCTATATTAGTTTCCTTCCTTTTTTTTCTTTTTACTTCAAGAAAAACAATTTTAAATATAATAATGTTACATGCAGTAAACCTTAATATTTCAAGAAAAATGATCTTAAATATAATAATGTTACATGCAGTAAACATCAATATCTCAGGAAAAACAATTTTAAATATGATAATGTTACATGTAATAAACATTAATATTTCAAGAATAAAAGAATTTTAAGAATAATAATATTACCAAAACTGTACTAACATAGTATGATATCACAAAAGTTCTAGCAAATATTAAAAATCTGCAAATAGCCCTAGCCAGCTTGGCTCAATGGATAGAGCACCGGCCCGTGGACTGAAGGGTCCAGGGTTCGATTCCAGTCAAGGGCACATGCCTGGGGTTGTGGGCTCGATCCCCAGTTGGGGGCGTGCAGGAGGCAGCCGATCAATGATTCTCTTTCATCATTGATGTTTCTATCTCTCTATCCCTCTCCCTTCCTCTCTGAAATCAATAAAAATATTTTTTTAAAAAAGAGAATAAAAATCTACAAATACCAGAATTGCTTCTATTATATTCTAGAATGTTTTTTTTCTCCCTATGGCTCCATTTTTGTTCATCAGTTTATGTTCATTATATTTCACAAATGAGTGAGATCATATGATATTTATCTTTCTCCAACTGGCTTATTTCGCTTAGCATAATGCTCTCCAGTTTCATCCATGTTGTTGCAAATGGTAAGAGTTCCTTTTTTTGCTGCAGCGTAGTATTCCATTGTGTAGATGTACCACAGTTTTCTAATTCACTCATCTGCTGATGGGCACTTGGGCTGTTTCCAAATCTTAGCTATGGTAAATTGTGCTGCTATGAACATAGGGATGCATATATCCTTTCTGATTGGTGTTTCTGATTTCTTGGGATATATTCCTAGAAGTGGGATCAGTGGGCTAAATGTGAGTTCCATTTTTAATTTTTTGAGGATAATATCTTTCCTTTTTCTAAACAAAATCTTTATTGTTGAGAGTATTACAGATGTTCCCCTCCCGCCCCCCCCCCCCGCCCCATTGCATCCCTCCACCCAGTTCCTGCCCTGCCCCAGGTATTAGTTTTCCACTGCTGCTGTAACAAATTACCTCAAATTTAGTGGCTTAAAACAATGTAAATGTATTGTCTTACAGTTCTGGTATGAACTTTGCTGAGATAAAATCAAGGTGTTGAGAGGGCTTTAGAGGAGAATCCGTTTCTTCACCAATTTCTCTCAGCCACCAGCATTCCTTGGTTCATGGCCCCCTCTTTCCATTTTCGAGGCCAGCCGTGGGAGATTGAGTGCTTCGCACACCGCATAACACAAACCCCTTCTGCGTTCCTTTTCTACTCCTAACGACTCTTGTTGCATTGGGCCCAATTGGATAATACGGAATAATCTTAATTTTAGGCCAGCTGATTGATTAGTAACCTTAATTCTACTTATAATCTCAATTTCCCCTTTTAATTTTAATCTGTTTTTCAATTGCAGTTGACATACAATATTAAGTTAGTTTGAGGTATACTACATAGTGATTAGACATTTACATAACTTACGAAGTGATCACTTTGATATGTCTAGTACCCATCTGACATCATACAAAGTTACAATATTATTGACTACATTCCCTATGCTATACTTTACATCCCATGACGGTTTTTATATTTGGCAACTAGTATATGTTAATCCCTTCAACTTTTCACCCATTCCCCCTCCGCCCCCAACCCCTCTCTCCATTTTCGCAGTCATCTGTACCTGGCTGTGGAAATTAACATACTCAAGGGGTGGGATTAGGGCTCGGACATCTCGAGGGGCCAATGGTCTGCCTACTGAAAGCATGAATTAGTCATTTTTGTTAGCTAGAGATAGGTGGGAGAAGAAGGCACATGGGTATAGTAGAGAGCACTGCTCAGGGAGTCCACAATTTGCACTCCACTCTCAGCTGTCTCACTTATTATCTGACAGTTC
>PVJC01024157.1:0-25785 GCA_004026665.1 Murina feae
ACCAGTATTATATGAAATGCTGAAAGGTATCTTTTGAGAAGAGGAAGAAGAAAAAGTAAAGATAAAAATTATGAACAACAAATACATATCTATCAACAAGTGAACCTAAAAATCAAATGAATAAAAAATCTGATGAACAGAATAAACTGGTGAATAGAATAGAATCAGAGGCATAGAAAGGGATTAGACTGACAATTTTTGGGGGGGGAAGGGTATTGGGGGTGTGGGAAGAGACTGGACAATAATTGTATACATATGGATGAGAACAGTGGGGGGGCGGGTGTAAGGACAGAGGGTGGCGTGGGAACTGGGAGGAGGGGAGCTATGGGAGGAAAAAAGAGGAACAACTGTAATAATCTGAACAATAAAGATTTAAAAAAATAAAAAAGATACCTACCTTTGACCAGAATCAAATCCAGGACCCTTCAGTTTGCAGGCTAATGCTCTAACCACTGAGCAAACTGATAGGGTTATTCCCTTTCTCTTTGTTTTTCATTATAGCACTTCCCATTATCTGAAAGTATCTGATTTATTTATGTATTTGTTGTCTTCCCTCCCTTCATGTATGCACATTGCAAATCCCATGAAGGTAGGGACTCCATCTTGTTCAAAACTGTATTCCCAGTAAGGAGTGGAAAACTAATCCACATGTTTCTCCCTTCACTCATTCATCTCATGCATATTTATTTACTGACAAGAGACTATGCTAGACTCTGAGGATCTATAATAATAAAAGCATAATATGTTAATTAGACCAGTGGGCAGGGGCTGCAGCCAAGGCCCTTGAATGAATTTTGTGCATCAGGCCTCTAGTCTATATCTAATCTAATAAAAGAATAATATGCAAATTGGTGTCACTCTGCTATACCTAGACCACGCCCACCAGCCAATCAGAGTGACTATATGCAAATCAATCCAGCCAAGATGGCGGCTGGCAGCCATGGAGCTGGAATAAGCAGGAGGCTTGCCCCAGTGATGGAGGAAGCTAAGATTCCCACCTGCCTGGACCAGCTGTGGCCTCTGCTCAAAGCAACGAAGTTTCAATTATAGAAGATAAATAAACCCCAGATACCTGCTTCCAGCCAGCTTGGGCTCAAGGAAGCACTAGGAACCTGGGTTGTCAGAGGTAACCTGACCTGGGCTACCATTAAAGCAACAAAGTTTCAATTATAGAAGATAAATAAATCCCAGATACCTGCTTCCAGCCAGGCTCGCTGGGAAGGCCAGCCTGCAAACAGCCATCAGCCACTTACCCAGGCTGATCAGGCATCCCAGCGGGACACCCACCCTGATCTAGAACACCCTTCAGGGCAAACCAGCAGGCCCCATGCACCAGGCCTCTATCCTATATAATAAAAGGATAATATGCAAATTGACCCTAACAGCAGAACGACTGGGAATGACTGGTCACTATGATACACACTGACCACCAGGGGGCAGACGCTCAACACAGGAGCTGCCTCTGATGGTCAGTGCACTCCCACAGGGGAAGTTCTGCTCAGTCGCAAGCCAGGCTGATGGCTGCCAGTACAGCAGTGATGGCGGGAGTTTCTCCCACCTCCTCAGCAGTGCTAAGATTATCTGACTGCAGCTTAGGCCTGCTCCCTGCTGGCAAGTGGACATCCCCGAGGGCTCCTGGGTTGCCAGAGTGATGTCTGACTGCCAGCTTAGGCCCGATCCCCCAGGGAGCGGGCCTAAGCTAGCAGGTGGACATCCCCTGAGGGGTCCCAGACTGCGAGAGGGCATAGGCCAGGCTAAGGGACGCCCCCCCCCCCCGGGTACACAAATTTTTATGCACCAGACCTCTAGTATATGTATAAAAGCCTAAGCGACTGTTGCGACCAAACGAATGGAATAACCAGAACAACTGGTCAACCAGTCACTATGATGCACAGTGACCACCAGGGGGCAGACACTCAATGCAGGAGCTGTCCCTGGTGGTCAGTGAGCTCCCATAGCCAACCTCCTGCAGCCGGCTAACCTCCCACTGCCTCTCCCCCTGGCTGGTTGCCCCCTGCCCCCATCAGCCCTGATTGGTCCCTCCCCTTGCCAGCCAGCTTCCGCTCCCCATGGACCCTGATTGAGGGGGCCAGCCGGCCAACCTCCCGAGGTCCTACTCCCTGGCCGGCTGGCTACCTGACTGCAGCAGCATGAATGACCTGAAGCAAGACAGCAAAAACTCATCCAACTGAGTCCCAACAACACAGCAGAATTGTGAACAAATAAAGTAGTGATTGTTTCAAGTCACCAGATTTTGGGGTGGTTTGTTACATAACAATAAAAATATAGCCAAGTACATCTTTTTAAAAAGATACCCTCTTTTGTTTACATTGATACCAGGTTAAGGTTTTAAATTTTGGTCGATTCTTTTTTCCAATGTAATCATGTTTTCCATGTGATTATTGACATGGCACAATACTTAGTTTGTTGTAAGCATGCACATTTACTCTGATGAAGAAGAGCAATCAGTAGATTGTGATAAGAATGAAACATTTGTCAAGGAAGGCAAAAAACAAAAAAAAACAAACAAACAAAAACCAGCAACAACAGAAGCCAAAAACAAACCTCAGGGTTACAGGAGAAGGGAGAGAGAAGAAAGTGAAGACTGTCTGAGAGACTGCATCTTGTTGGCACGTTTTCTAGGTAAACTGTTTAATTCATGTTTAGCAGAAGAGCCCGTCTGGACAGTCTGTTCTGAAGTAAGCTGATGAGGGGTTTTCAAAGGAAAGAATCTAACTGCTAGAGATTCTCTCAAAACCTTGAGTGTTTACAGGGAGCTTACAGGACAAGCTGTCTCCGGGGTGTGGCTGGTGGTGTCTCTGCATTAGATCTGCGCCATGGCTGAGTCAGGTTTGCACCATTTTACACATCACAATTTTACACGTTTTTAATGTATTTAGCCACTTGATGCTAACCTTCTAATGAATGCTTTTAGATTTTCTCGTTAGATCATTTGTACGCGATCATTTTGTCTTTTTCTTTCACCAGTATATACACAGTCACTGACAACCGCAGCTCACGTAGGATAAAAACACAAACTGTGACGCCTTTGGCATACACAGCCAGTTGGTGCTGATTCTTCCGAGGATCCCTTCTTCTCAGAGGTATTCGATCAGTGTGCCTGAGGCAGCTCACATTTGGACCAAGAAACAATGGCAGATGGGCCGTGTAGAGTTAATTCACACCATAACAATCTTTCTGAAATTATCTGACTCCACAGGAAGTTTTGTCTTAGAATCTGGGCAGTAACAATTCTTGCTTAAATATTCAGCAGATGGCTCATTCTTATCATACTAGCACTCCACAACCACCCCACCCCAGGGGATATGGAGTTTATTTCCTGTAAAATCAAAGCAAAACAAGCACCATTTGGCTGAAAATTGTTGTAATAATATCTAACAAAATAGAGGTATGGGTATTCTTCTTTTACTTTAGAGCAAAATTTTATAGGTATATGTTCCTCTATCGTGCTCTTCTTTCCGTCTCTGATGAGTGTGTACACATGAACATGCACATGCGCGCGCGCGCACACACACCACCACCCTTACCATCACCACTGCAAAACCACCCACTCTACACTACACACCTGCAAAAGTCTTTGTGTGGGAATCAATTGATACTGTGCAAAGGTTCACTCCAGGATCTACCGCGAGGCTCTAAAAGTGATCCATCCGGCCCAGGAAATGTAATGCCAGGCTGAGATGAGTTTCCTGAAAAAGCTGCTTTCTCCACTTGCAGAAACTTAAAGTTTATCCCACAGGTCGATGGTTAAATCTCTAGGGAAAGCCCTTTTCTTCCTCCAACACGTATCTCTGCAAGTCACAAGAGTTCAAACTTTTTCCCATTTAGCTGATCCTATGGCAAGTTATTTGGGACAACCACCTGCCTACGTGGTTCACTCAGCGATGCCGAGAGAGACCCCCACTCTTTCTCAGACACCAGAGTAACCGTAACTTACACCATTCCGTTTGCAAGAGATGGAAATTTCCTATTTTAAAGACTTAAGTGATTTGGAAAACAATCTTTGGGGGATCCTGTATCAACCGTTGTCACATTATATTAAAGACGCGCAGGAAAGAGAGGTGGGACTGATGTGTTCTGATGGAGGAGGTGGGAGCAGAGGTTAAAGGCTGGAGGGGCAGAAACTAGAGGACTTTGGGGACCCAGGGGCTAAGCATTTAGACACTCTGCAGTGCAGAGATGGCCGAGGAGGGCGAGTGCAGAAAGGAGTGAAGATGACCACAGGCAAACTTTGCCCCCTTTCTCCGTTTTTCCAGTCGCTAACATCTTTACCACAGAGCACTAGAAGCAGACACACGGAGCGCTTTGTGTTACCTCGTTACATCTTTCCGTGCCCTGGCCGGTTCAACATTGGGAGTGAGAGGGCAGCTGGAAAAATGTCCTGCTTTACTGGCTTACAGGCTATTGGGAGATAAATAGGAGCTTTGTAAGCTATAAAGCAGCACAGAGTGTGGAAGGTGGTATTTCTTTCTACTGCTTTCCATCATCCATCCCTTGCAACTGTTGCCAATGTCTGTGAGAGAACGTGACTTTCTGTTTTCATAATTCTTCTGCCCCGTTTTGCAGACTGGACTCGGTAAAAGAGGCGATGGACAGATGACATTGATTGCCATGAATAGAATGGGTTGCGTGTGATTAAAAATAAAGTTGACTGCCATCAATGCCCAGGATGAACTTAACACATAAAAGATGGACAATCAATACTTGATAATTGACTAAATGTCAAACTGAGTTATTTGTGTGCCTGTAAGAGGGAGGAAGCCTGCAGACTGGCTCACTCAGCGCCCCCAGCTCCAGCCCTCCTCCGGGTCCCCTTCCTCTATCATGAATATTAATTGTAGTGTGTTTTTCTAAGGTCTTTTCTTCTCCCAGCATTTTCATTCTTCCCTTTGGGCCCACACATCCCACCTCCCCACCACCACCACTACCACCACACCCTCCCCCGCTTGGAGGGCTCCTTCAAATGTGTGGGAGGGCCTCGCTTGGCTGTTCCTACTTCAAGTGCTGCAAGGAAGAGCTGGCTGGGAGCTCCTCTGGGTGTGAGAAAGGGTCTGTGAATTGCTGGGGTCTGCTTTAGGTTATTAGGTGGGAAATCATCTCTAACGTGGGAGACCCTAGTGCTAGAATGTGCAAGTCTTTTCTCAAGATTCATGCTATTTTCTCCAGCAGAAACTCCAGCCTCCAGCCTCCAGCCTCCGGGATACCTAGCTGTCGGCACTGGCTGGGAAAGTGTTGGGAGTGGGCCAGGGCGCGGGTGAGGAGTCTGTGGTGCCAAAGTCCCTTACCGCTCCCTTAGCCTGGCAGCAAATGAAAACCAGTGGAGTAGCTATGGAAACCATGCGGGAGGATTGTCCTTATTTTTAAATAATGCACATGAATTAGAACAAAGTGACTGGTGTCCTTTTTCTCTTTCCATCTGTGACAAAGGTTCTGTGTCCTGGTTTCTACCTTCACTTAGAGTAAATTAGGAGGAAAAGAACATCATGTCAACCTCTTATTGCCGCAGTGGCATGTCCTCCTTCCATGTCTCTGTGGCTTCATTCCAAAGTCATTTGATAGAATGAACCACCTGGGTCAGCTCCCCGCCCTGTCCCCGCCAATGTTCACTCTGCGCGGGTGATTCAGGGAGCTTCTCCCAGGAGCCACTTTGGATCCATGGGCATCAGAGAACTTTCAAGACAAGGAGAAAGATGACACGATCCCTTCCATGCAGGCATGAGCCCCCAGGTCCTCATTGGTGCCCACGCACAGATTCGGGATTTTTATGAAGTTATCGTGTCCATTTCCTTTATGTATTAGCTTTTTTGGCCTCAATCAGAAATACACGTTTTATGAGTTCTTAACATTTTCAACCTACCCATTTCAGTGGAAACTTTCTGCTTTTTTGTCCTTTTGTGGACAACATATTCACCTTGGGCTCTGGGCTTTAAAACGGTGTAATTTTTGTTCAGTTCCAGTCAACGGTAGTTCTACTTTAGCGTCTGAGCCTCCATCATCAGCTGTCATTCTGCGCCCACTTGTTCCATTGAAGTGCCTCCGGGAAGGCACACAATTGATCCAGGTATAGAATCCTGCTCCGGCAGCAGATGAGTCATCCAATGCCGTGTGTCCACTGGAAAGAAAGAACTCCTTGCAACATATTCATTTCCTTAATTATTCTTTTTATGCAGTACCACAAAGAGGAATTGTTACGAATCCACTCTCTCAGAGATGCCCCCAATTCATCTCAGAGGCTCAATACCATGTACTGTAGGTATCTTTATGCTCTGTGCTCCCTTCTCAGTCAGAGATGTCCTATTCTATTTTTCTGTCGAGATTTATGCCAGTGGTGGCAGAACCTTGGTCAGTACAAGTGAGTCCTTCTGATCCTTGTGAATGATGTGAGACAGGCACGAGGCAGAGGGGAGAACGTCCTCTTGTAACACATAGACCAGGAGGCTGGTATCTCACTCATCTCGGAAAAAGAAGAAGAAAAAAGAACAGAGCTACTGGGTTCCAGTATTTCCTTGGCTCTCATTCAGTTAAGAACTGAGGCTGCACTCTCCAACAGACATGATCTCTAAGAGGAGGAAACTAGCCTAATTGGAGGGATATTTTGAGACATGCTTTTGTGCTTTGGAAAATATTCAATGTATTAGGTTGAGAATTTAGAGATTAAATGTATCGCAGATTTGTACCCCTGTGGGTCTGAGAGAGCAGTCCACATGGAGTCAGTGTTCTCAGGTAAGTCTGAGGCACATACACAGGGCTAACAATTTGAATTGTGGTTTCTGTGAGGTGAAGCTCAGGGCCTTTGAAAAGGCATGAGAAAGGAGATCCAGAGGGTTAGTGTTCACTAAAGTGTGTTATTGGTGGAGATTTATTTCTTAGGCCTCAAAAAATAGGACATATTTTCATTCTTCTGGTGTGATTTCAATCCCCCCTTATGAAACCTAGAGGGAAGGACTAGAATAGTGGATCTCTAAAAGGTCAAGCTTTGAGAGGTCAAAATGCCTGCTTTAATAATACTCTGAAGCCTGATGTGTATCTTTTTAATCTTTCAGCAGCAGATGCGCCTTGAAATAGCGTTTTCCCCTTTAAATATGCAAAGACAAGAGAAAACAAGACAGGGATGATCAGGTATCTACTATTATATAACCTGGTATCAAGGAAATATTAAAATATTTTTAGTAGAATGCACATAAAGGCCAGAATCTAATTGTTGTACAGCTTTTCTATAAATCTCCTCAATAGACTCTTTCAACTCCAAGCTAATATGGTCTACTCTCCTCCACTCTCTGTATCTTATTCCTAGATGGATTATCACTGGGTTACATAAGGCATTTTCTTTAAAAATTGTATTAATAAAAATGTAGAGTCTTAATAGGGTAAGTTTCCTGGTGTCTCAAGGTAGCTGGTGTCTCTGTAGCTGGGGAAACTTTGGCAAATACTGGATCATTTTAATTGAAATAATACAGCTCTGAATTTCCATTAAATGGATGAGCAGGGTTTTTCCTAATATAAGCAACCGGCCAATCGGCTCACAATTGTGAGTCCCTGCAGGAGAGAGTTAGTAACGGCCTTTGAAAAACCATAGAACAGAGCAATCACCAGTTGCCCACGTGTGGAATGGCTTGGGCAGTATTTCATTCAGAACATACAGGTAAGAGCCAGGGGAGCAATTAGTCCTGACTTTCAATAAGTGACTAATCCCCTGAGATAAAGTGTTGCTAAAAGTACAATCTAGAAATGCAGACTATTATAATGTCTTGTGTCTTGATCACTGAGTGTTACTTATGGAGCATCTCATAGGGATCAATGCTGTATACGACACTGGGAAGGTGTCCCCCCTCTTAAGGAAGTCATGGTTTAATGGTAGCACCTGGTATCACGACATCAATAAAAAGCTGCCAAAATACCAGTGGAGGGTGCTATAACAGAGATATATGTGGCAAGTTAGGGGAAGGGGGAATGGACAACTCCTTATCTGTTAGGGAAGGTCAGAGAAGACTTTATAGAGGAGGTCATCTAGAACTGGAACCTATATTTTGAAAAGTGTTAGGAGAACGAGGTGGGGAAAAGCATTTTAGCCAGAGGGAACAGCACCAGCCAGAAGGAATTACAGGGAGGTTAAGAAGAAAAACACACACAAAACAAAGTGGAGCACATTATTTGTGCTATACCCGCAATGAGAAATATTCATTGCGGGAATAGCACAAAATGTGAGGGAGATAGAGCTAGTGGCAGGAGTTAAGTTCCAGGTGATAAGAGGCGCCATAGGACATATTAAGGAGTTCAGATTATGCTCTGTGGTAATTGACAGCTGTTGCATAGCTTTAAGTCAGGGTGTGAAATTATGGTGTTGCCTGTTAGAGAGCCTACCCACCCTGCGGATAGCAGGGAACATGGGTTGTGGGAAGCTGAATCAAGAGATGAGGAGAGCCCCTGAGAGGCTGCTGACTGTGAACTAAGGAAGCAGTCATGGGGTCAGGAGGAGGAAGCATACTCAGAATATACACAGGAAGGAACAGATGGGACTTTGCTGACACTCAGCGGCATGTGCCCAGCATTTGCCTGTCCTTCTGTTTTCTGTCCTGGACACTAACCTCTTTGTTTTCCTTATAGTTCACTGACTGTCCCTTTTCAGGCTTCCTTGCTAGTTCCTGATCCTTTTTGTGACCTCTAAAGGTTGGCAGACCTTTGGGCCCAGTTCAGGGGCCTCTTCTCTCCTTTCTCCACCCTCACGAAGACACCTCACTCAGTTCCCTAACATTAAGGATTATCCATATACTAATAACTCCAAAAATTCTATCTCCAGTCCCCACCATTTCCCTCAATTCCAGTCTGTGTATCCAATGGCATAGTCACCCTCTCAAACTTAGCATCTTCACAGAAGAACTCTTGGTTCCCCCCCCCCCCAAGCAAGTTCATTTTCCCTAGTATTGTGCATCTCAGTAACTGACACCACCACCCACCCCATTGCTCAGGGGCACAAACAAACAAAAGCTCAGTTTGTCTAAGTAGAGAAAATTCTGGGCACCCCTTTCATTGCAATCTGTTCAAACAGCACCCCCTTTTTCTTGTGCTGTACAGTCGCCCTACTGTACTTCTCTCCATCCTATTTGTTTTTTTAAAAATGGTTAAAGTAAAATTTCATGCCCCATTATTTTTCTAATTTTTTTTCTGTCAAACAAGTGTCACCTGACAGAGTACAATCAACACTGACCTTGTATTTTACGTCATGAAAACTGAAACCTCCTCCAATAATTTCTTAGCCAGTAAGTTATACTGAATTTTTCTGAGAACTATAATATAGGACTCTACTTATGTTAGCATTTCAATAAATACTGAGGGATTGGCTCTTATACCCCAGGCCACAATCTCATTTCTTTAATAACAAATATCTTCTCTCTCTTCCACATAATATTGTTTTTATGTATTGCTATTCAATTTCTATTCACCCAGGCCTCACCTCTCCATTATTACGACAGGTCCTAATAGCCTTAACTGCAACAGAGAGTCACAGTTTTCCTTTCTAGAACATACTCATTAAAAATACTTTCTAAAATTCACCGGTGCAAACAAAACCATGCCGGCCCCATGCTGACTGACTGGTGACGCAGCACCGTTTAGTATACAGAGTGGGGCAAAAGTAGGCTTACAGTTGTGAGTATGTGAAACAGCATTTATCCTTGTATTATTATTTCTTAATTATTGTATGACTTTACATATGAACAACTCTAAATCTACCTTTGTCCCACCCAATATAACTATCTGGCTTAGAAATAAGGCCAATTCATCTCTGTATCTTAGCTCCAACACTTCAGGCTGTGTGACACGGGTAAATTAATCTCTGAAGCAAGGTCCCTCATCTGAAAATAAGGTAAAATCCCTGGGGCTGTTGTGTAGATTAAACGAGGTTAATATATACAAATGCCTTGTAAGAAGACACTTCATACATGGTGATTTTTTGAATTACTATTGTTTGCTGTCTTTGCGTGATTTGAAATTCTCAGTCCACCTAATAAATGAGGTTCCATCACAGTTGATCTTCCTGGAGCATCTTACCCTGGAACACTTAGGTTGAAAAATGGTTCAACTCTAGCTCTCAAGTCCAGATTTTGGAATCTGTTTTCAAGAGAAGCCGTGCATGACTCAGGAATTAATGTGAATGTGTGGCTAATGAAGTTGTTTCCCATCTGAGAACAAATCTACACAGGGAAATGAAAAACTGAGCGAGCATTGAGTGAATTGAGAGATACGTGTTGTTCCCAAAATAAAATAAAATAAAAACAGTGTGTGCATCCATTTAAGCTCTCCATCTTCGTTCTTCCTGAAGAGCAGGCGGCATATGCTTCAGAACCGAGAGTGTTCCTCTTGTCAGAACACCCGAAGCTTTCTGTTTCTAAAATAGACTAAAGCTACCTGTGACGCAGCCATGAATCAGGAAGTCTTGAGCTGCTGTGAATGGAGACTTCCCTATTCCCCTAAAGTCCCTAACAGGTGCTCCATGCAAACTGAGTAGTTTCAGCACATCCATTTCCTTTTCATTCTTTTTTTCCCTCATGCCCAAGCTCCAAGAGCCCTTCCTTTGTCTCTAAAACTTGTTTCCTCAGCCCATTTCTTCTACAAAATACTTGTTTTACCTCTGTCATGTTATAAATAAACTAGAGGTCCAGTGCACAAAATTTGTGTATTGGAGAGGGGGTGTCCCTCAGCCCAGCCTGCACCCTCTCCAATCTGGAACCCCTCAGGTTCCACAGTGATTGGGCCTAAATCAGCAGTCGGACATCCCTCTCACTATCCAGGACTGCTGGCTCCCAACTGCTCACCTCCCTGCCTGCCTGATTGTCCCTAACCGCTTCTGCCTGCCAGCCTGATCACCTCCTAACCACTCCCCTACCAGACTGATCAATGTCTAACTACTCCACTGCCAACCCGATCACCCCCAGCTGCCCTCCCCTGCAGGCCTGGTCCCCCCCAACTGCCCTCTCTTTCCTGCAGGCCCAATCACCCTAAACTGCCCTCCCCTGCTGGCCTGATCACTCACAAATGCCCTCCCTTGCCAGCTACCTTGTGGCTATGGGTACCACCATCTTTGAAGGTGGGGCAGTCAATTAGCATATTCCCTCCTTATTGGCTGTGGGCCACCATATTTGTGATGGCATGAGGGTCAATTAGCATATTCCCTTTTTATTAAATAGGGTGTTCTCTTATGGTTTGAGTCTGGGCTCTGAATTCTATCCTAGCCAGAACTTCTTGTACTGAGGTTGCTAAACCCAGGTCTGGTCTGACCCCACTGGTCTCACATCTGGTGCATTCCTCGCTGCTCACACAAGACTAGTCCCGGTGATTTTTAGAGGACGTTCATTGAAGCGGGGACAGTGAAACAAGGAAAGGCCTAGGATAGTAGAAGCAACAAGAGAGGGACAAGGTGAGGAAATGAACCTAGGCCAGGCTGCTTTGGCTCACTAAAAAGTAGGAGAAAGGGGGCCTTGGGGACAAGGTCAGGGAGTTAGCCCATGCTCTCTGGCTGTGAGCCTTTTGGGTTTAGGAGATGCATGCCTGTGGGGGAAGAAGAGGAGGAATGAAAAGCTGTGGTGCAGACATGCTCCCAGAGCGGAGAGAGCACCCACATCCATTTCTGTATAATAAGATATATTTCTGGTCACAGTGCCTCGACACAAGCCCTGCTAGGATTTCCAAATCAGACCGTAGAGCAATTTGGCTCTTGGTTCTTTCAGGGAGATTTGGCTTGGTAGAGCGGGCCATTATGACTGATCCATCAGAAAATGTTCCTTTCAGAGGTTATCACTTCACCATCCTCCAGAAGACAGTAGTACTCTGGAATTTTTACAGTTATCCATACATTGGGGGGGGGGGGGAGTGGATATCACAGTGTATATTATGTAGTTTATCCCTGTAGTTTAGATATCAAATGGAAGCTCTTCTTGGCTGTGATAGTGCTGGATAGTGATGCATGTGGGGGGGCTATTTACTTCTATTTGTTCTTAACCCTTGTAAAGCTGTTTTAAGGAGTTCTGTTTGAGAACCTAGACTCCAGTATATAAAATTGTAGGCACCTAGATCTTCGCTGCTCCAGTCTCAGCCCCACATGCTGCTCAGGAGCCTCTAGAGATACCCGACAACACTGAGTCCCACCAGAGCCGGGCACCCAGGTTAGGGCTGTGGAGAGGGAGGAAACACAACAGCAACAACAACACAGATGGTTTCAAATCCCTCAGAGAAAACTCGGAATGCTGCTTCATTTCTGCTTAAAGTAGAAAAAATAATGACTGGTGTGTAAAAACCCACCATGACAGTTGAATTAGCATTTGTGGGGAGACATCCATTTCCCAGTTGTCATGACAACACAAATGTCTCCTTTCCCAGCTTGCAAGCCCATTCAGGAGTTGTATCTAAATTAGGATTTGACTTGCAGGCTGACGGGAAGACCTGAAGATCCTGAAAGATCTACCTGTTTATTAATTAAGATGGCATGCAACAGTCGAGAAGGTCCTCGAAAGGAGAGTGTTCACCAGATACTGATTTCTACAGAGATGCTCTTTGCAACCCAGCCTTGACAGAAATAAGTGTTTACTCATCGAGAAAGGCTGGGAAAGGAGGCAGGTGTGAACTGGAGCACTGGTGAGTGAGAGTTTGTGCCTCTCATGGCTGTATGCCAATTTTTCATTAGTGCTCAACTGAACTACAAATAATGAAGAGTGTTTTTCAACTGAGACACGGGATTAGAACTGATCATTAGGATGCAAAATTTTGAGAGGGAAGAAAACAGAAAAGCGCTCTTATTTTTTAAACGAGGAACCTGAGTGGGGCCAGGAAGGAAGTAACCAGCTCCAGTCACTGGACTCACTAGGGTCAAGTGGGATCCGGTCTCTTCCCAGCACCCCTGGGGCCTCTCCTGCCCTCATCAGGGCACTGTCTCGAAGTCATCCCTTCCAAACACTTGAGCAAAAGCTGCCGCTGAAGGAACTTCCTCTCCAAGAATGAATAACCTCACCTGGAAAAAATAGTCTCTTCCTCTTGAATCATTTAGAATCATTAAAGCTGACTCTGAACAGTGACAAATTTCCCTAATTTCAAATATGAGTACAGGTTCCTTCCAATTATATACACAGAGTGATGAATATGCAGCATGAAGAATTAAACAAGATACATATTATTAAACATTTTTGCAATGCAGTTTTTATTATTGAAACATTTTCCTCCTCTTCATCCAGTCCCTAGGACATAAATTGTCTGTAGCTGATACGATAAAAAAAAATTTTTTTCATGAAAAATATTTTATTTATATTCATTTTTTTCTAACCTCTGGCTGATGGGTACCCTAACATTTATTAATTTGGAGGGAAAATAATACTAGCTGCTTTAACTACCTTTGTTTTTAAATGAAAATTCTGTTAAGATTTTGGATAACAATAAATAGGAAGACCTTCAGCACCTTACTAAGAAATGTATCTTGTTTTGAATGTTTATAGTGTCTTTTATCTAAAAAATGCTTCAACATGAAGATTTTAAGACAATAGCTCTTCTATTTAAAGATGCTCTGCCCTAACCGGTTTGGCTCAATGGATACAGCATCAGCCTGTGGGCTCAAGGGTTTCAGGTTCAATTCTGGTCAAGGGCATGTACCTTGGTTGTGGGCACATCTCCAGTAGGGAGTGTGCAGGAGGCAGCTGATTGTTTCTCTGTCATCGATGTTTCTAACTCTATCTCTCTCCCTTCCTTTCTGTAAAAAATCAATAAAATATATTTTAAAGATGCTCATTTCCTTAGCAGAGAACATAAGGTTACAGTTGTCAATTGAATGTTGGAACTTTTGAGCTGAGCTTACTCCTTAACTGGAGACAACTTAAGGCGAGGCTCATTAAGGCTTTGTTCTTGTTGTGGCCAGAATTCCAGAATATATGTGAAACAGGAAAGTGAGGACTATACACGTGGCCAAAACTAGGGAAAAGAAAGGAGATGAAGGAAAAAGGACCCAGCATGTACTATTGGGTACTTGCTGTGACACTATTACTGGTATCCCCACTCCCCGCTCCTTTGCCCACCTCCACCCAGCCTCCACTCTCCTTTCCCTCCAGCCATCACCACTCTGTTGTCTGTGTTTATGGGTTATGCATGTATGTTCTTTGGCTAATCCCTTCACTTTCTTTCATCTAATTTCCCCACCTATCTCTCCCCCCTTGACAACTGTCAGTCTGTTCCATGTAACCATGCCTCTGGTTCTAATTAGTTCATCAGTTTATTTTGTTCATTAGATTCCACATATAAGTGAGAGAATATGGTATTTGTCTTTCTCTAACTGGCTTATTTCTCTTAGCATAATAATCTCCAGATTCATCCATGCTGTCATAAAGAGTAAAATTTCCTTCTTTTTTATAGCTGCATAATATTCTATTGTGTAAATGCGCCACCGTTTTTTATCCATGCATCTACTGACGGGTATTTCAGCTGTTTCCACATCTTGGCTATTGTGAATAATACTGCTATGAACGTAGGTGTGCATATATTTTTTCCAATTGGTGTTTCAGGATTATTAGGATATATTCCTAGAAGTAGAATCACTGGGTCAAAAGGCAGTTCCATTCTTAATTTTTTGAGGAAAGTCCATACTGTTTTCCACAGTGGATACACCAGTCTGCATTCCCACCAACAGTGCACTAGGGTTCCTTTTTCTCCACATCCTCACCAGCACTTATTGTTTAGTGATTTATTGATAGTAGCCATTCTGGCAGGTGTGAGGTAATACCACGTTGTGGTTTCAATCTGCAACCCTCTCATGATCAGTGATGTTGAGCATTTTCTCATATGTCTATTGGCTCTCTGCATGTCCTGTTCTAGATTTAATATTCCAGCAATATAGACTGAACATT
Source organism: Murina feae (assembly GCA_004026665.1). Lineage (NCBI taxonomy): Eukaryota > Metazoa > Chordata > Mammalia > Chiroptera > Vespertilionidae > Murina > Murina feae. Next base: position 14,898 of record PVJC01024157.1, read on the forward strand.
TCATTTGCACATCTTTAACACAGTGCTGATTCTAGCTGAAATAAGAAAATGTGAATAATGAATTTAAGGAATGTAAGTAGCCTTATACATAAAGCAGTGAGTTCTGGTTCTGCCACAGCTAGCTTGTTTTTAGCATTGGTCAGTTTTTATTTGTAGACAACAGAGTTCACTCTAGCCGGTCGAGGCAGAAGAAATTGGTTAAGAGATATTAGAAAGCTCCCAGAATCACTGGAAGATCTGGAGAAATAGTGTTAGACTATGCTTCCAGGGACAACCTGAGAACCAGCTCATAGAACTGGCCTGGTAATAGAGTGGCTGCCACCATCAACTCCAGAACCACTCTACCTCTTCTGTGACCAGGTGGTTGTCTCCACCACTGTTTATTCCAGAAATATCTTTCTTGGCCACTCCCATAGCAGCAACACAGTCGCCTCAATGCTCTGGCAGTTTCCTCAGGTAGCTGGTCTCCAAATCACAGTCTCATGTATCTGTTTGGAAGAATCTAAGACCCATATCTGCATCCTAGGAACAAGGAAGGTTGTAAAATATAACTTACCTTTGGAAGGTTCTCAATAGACGGAGAAATGTTAAAATGTGAAGAAGTTATTAAACATACCTAGATTGTCCACTTACTCCCACAAATGGCCCTACTTTCTACATATCAGGAGACAGAAGCTTCTCATTCCAAATTGCTGGCATAATCCCGTAGACATGTGCCTGGGTTCCTCCTTTTCATGTGAGAAACTTCTTTGTAAACATCTCCACTCTTTTTTTTTCAGCCAATTTTAGAATTAAAAAAGGAACTAAGTGAAAGACAGACAGAAATGTATTTCTTCTGCCCTTTAATCTTTCTATCTGAATAGAAACCAGCATCTTCCCCAGGATATTTATTCCATAAATGGCTTCACCCTTCTTCTAAGATCTCATCATCTACCTATGGTGGGGGTTGGGGGTCCCTGTCCTTCTTCAGGTGCAGCAGCATAGCAACATCGTGCCAGAGATAGCTAGCTACCTTCTCACCCAATCCATGATGTTCTTTTCTTCTCGGGCACATGAGTAAACTACATTTCCCAGTATCCTTTGCAGTTTGGTGTGGCCATAGACTTAGAAATAGCCAATGGAATACATATATGTTACCCGGAGTTTCTCACCCAAAACTTTTACAAAGTGGCTGTGCCTAACCCCACAATTTTTGCTTCCTGCCTGCTACATGCCCATGACAATGAGGGCCTAGGAGATGAAAGAGCCACAGATAGAAGAAGCCTGGGTCCCTGAAACACTGCATGAAGGAGATATGCCTGTCATCCAGAAACAACCACCTGCACTCTTATATGAATGAGAGATCATCTCATGTTTAAGCCATTATTAATTTGGGCTTCTATTTATTCCTGAACTTAATCTTTCCCACTAGTACAACATTTAGAACACAAACAACTCTAGTTCTTTTCTAGTAAGAATTACAGATTTGTAGGCAATGAATTCTTTGGTTTATACTTGACTGTAATAGGTTAAACACACATTTTTGTTTCTAATTTTTACTAGATCAATAGATTTGTGATCAATAGATTTATTAGAGGTCATGACTGAAGGTCTTATCTACTATAGAATAGCTAGTTCACTCAGTTCCCATGATAGATGCAACCAATGCCTTCCAGCTGTCTTGCAAACACGTTCCCTTGGTCATCAAGAGCCATAGGGAAGAACAGGAATTGAATATTATAAACGCATTGTCACATTTTAAAAAACCTTTCAAAGTTCCCATGCTGTTGTCAAGTCAGTGGCATAATTTTTATTACCTGTCATGGGCAGCTATTTGTTCCCACAATAATATAAGCCTCATCTAGCAATCCCAGCCATTGAATAGAAAAATAGGTGGGGAAATGTACATTATAGTTCTTAGAAAGAGGAGCAAATTATTGCCTTTTTGAAGTTACATTAACTTAGTAAGATTAATGGGATACAATTCAGTGTATTGAAATAGGTAGTTCACTGAGTGGGCTCAAGTAGGCTTTCCCCAAAAGACTTAATGCACCTACAAAAAGTGAGCAATTTAGTCTCTTTCATAAGTAGAAAAGTTCTTTTGAGAGCTAATGTCTTCACTTCTGAAAATGCAAGAAATAAGAGCCATTAGCAATAGTCTATTGATTATAATCGTGTAAATTTGCAAATATATAGCAAATGAAAAACACACTCTATCCTCATTTACTATCATGCAAACATATGTGTGCCTCTTTCCATGTGTGTCTGTGTGTATGTGCATGTATATGTGTGTGTATTTATATACGTATGTGTGTACATACGCACATATATATGTGATAGTTGATTCTTGTTATTTGCAATAGTTTTATTCTATAAAGGGCTAAGATACTGAACCATTATACCTGGGCCAATATATATATATATATATATATATATATATATATATATATATATATATATTACATATATATAGTACACACACACACACTAGAGGTCTGGTCAGTGCATGAAATTCATGCACTGGGGTGGAGGGTTGTCCCTCAGCCCAGGCTGCACCCTCTCCAATCTGGGACCCCTCAGGGGATGCCCAGCTGCCAGTTTAGGCCCGATCCCACAGGGGCTGCTGGTTCCCAACCACTTGCCTGCCTGCCTGCCTTATTGCCCCTAACCACTTCTGCCTGCCAGCCTGATCACCCCCTAACCACTCCCCTGCCAGCCTGATTGATGCCTAACTGCTCCCCTGCCAGCCTGGTCCTCCGCACAACTCCTCTCCCCTGCAGCCCTGATCACCTCCAACTGCCCTCCCCTGCTGGCCTGGCTGCCCCTAACGGGCCTTCTCTGCTGGCCTGATCACCCACAGCTGCCCTCCCCTGCCGGCCATCTTGTGGCTATGGGCACTGTCATCTTTGAGGGGGGGCAGTCAATTAGCATATTCCCTCTTTATTAAATAGGATTCTATAGTAATAAAAGCATAATATGCTAATTAGACCAGGAAGCCAAATGACCTTCTGGACAACCTTCTGGATGAAGCCAGAACTGCAAGGGCCAAGGCAAGCCACCATGACTGTGAGGGCTGAGTCCCTTGCACGAATTTCATGCATCATGCCTCTAGTATAGGTTATAATTTTTAAATCCTAAAAACAACCCGTCCTGGTAGTTTTATTCTCTTTATTTTACAAAAGTGAAAACTAGGTACTGAGTGACTTTCTTGAGGATGCCCTGCTAACAGGTACTAGAGCTGGAATTCAAGCCCAGTCTAACGGATCCCAGAGCCTGAGCTCTGTGCTACACTTCATTGCCCCGCTGTCTTGGGCCTCTGGTCATCTCTGCATGAGAGATGAAACAAGGCAGAACTGTTGTCTCATTGCACTTCAGCTGGGAACATGCATGGCAAGGCAACTCAAAATTTTCACCGATCTGTACATGTATGCAATTTCCTAGAAGAGCAACAAGAGTATTGATCTGGTGGTTACAAAAACATTTTACTGAGTAGGCAAATTCACAAATAAAGATTCCACTAATAATGAGGACTAATTGCATATACTTTTGACCTTTAACAAGTAGTCACATATTTCTCCAGCAAAATGGGTTATTTGGGAACAACAGAGAATTGCAATTCAGGACACGTGGTAAAAGGGGGAACCTACGTCCAGAGAAACAAAGGAGAGGAGTGCTCTTCCATGAACTTGGGAGTCGTTGTTGTAAAGGAAGAGTGCCTTGGAGAAAACTGCGAGTTTGAAGTACTGTGACTCTTCATTGGCTAAGTCATGGCAGTCTCCCATCGGCTGAGCTGTTCCTGGGCCAGGAGGAAGCTTTTCTTCCTCATACCGAGCTAGCAATGCACCAGTACCTGATGCAAGGCGCTTCTCCTCCTGTTGGGGTCAGTAGTGTGCACCGAGTGACACATGCACGGGAGTTCTTTCTTCTACCCTCCCCTCTTGACTGTTTTAAATGAGGATTTTTGTTCATTTTCACAATATGCACATGATACGCTGTGTATATGTTTTTGTAAAATATCAGTCTTATTCATGAAATTAAAACATCCTAATTAAAAAAATGTCATGGCAGGTAGTCATGTCCTAGGCCAGTGCCTTTCTTGACAAAGGTCTCTCTTTACCTTAACTGAGCCGATTGTCTCTTTGCATCTGGGATCACATGCCTTTGGAATGCCTTTGGAATGCAGACCCTTCAGGGTACAATCTCTCACCGGAGCAGAGACCACAGAACCCTTCATTGTTCTCTTGTTTCCCCACATACCATCTCTAGGTGCTGTGAATGTTAATTGTTAACTGTCCTAACCCACCAATGTAAAAGAGGTACCTGTCTGTCCATTCTACTTTTTATCCAGTCCCAGAGATTTCCCCACTTTGCTTTCTCCCACCAGTGGATTTCGTGTAACCCCCTTGTGTCTTCTCCTTTGATTCTGATGTATAAAACAAGATGCAAAACTGCCATTATCCATCTGTTGAGATTCTACTTCCTGGCTATTGTCATCAGTTTGGCTCAGACTCATAAAAGTTTTTACAGGTTTGGATGTTTTATACATCGACCAAGGGCTGTTTCGTGCTGGAGATAAGACCACTGTTGATACTGAGAACGCACGTGCAGACTGAGGCTTAGGGGGTGTAGACTGAACATAGATCATTATTCGAAGGAAATACCAACTTAAAAAAGGTTAATGTGTATAATTCTTGCTTCATGGTGTTAAGAAACCTTGGAGTTCTCAAATGGAAAAGCACATATCATATATTTTCTCAACTAGTGGCTATAAAATTGACTCACTTCTGCATCTTAATTGCATTTTATACATTCTGTGCTTAGCTGCCTATTAATTAAGGCACAAGATGAATATGGTTTGAGAGGCTCACAGGATCCTTGCCTGAGAGTTTTCTTTTTGAGGAGTATTTATCTGGCTCTCCACCAGCTATGATACCTGACTTTCTCCAGCACATTCTGATGTTATGCAGGAAATGCATCCCTTTGACCTGGATTGACTGGTACCATCCCTGCCTGACTACATGCAAAGACCAGAGCGGGGCTACATCACCACAGACAATGCAAAATAATGAGGGAAATTTGCGCTCCCCTAATGTAAAAAGATACATTAGGAAGTGGTCATTTGCTCTGCACAAGGAGCCTCCAGCAGGTCTCTGCAAGCAATGAACTTCCTGCAATAGTTTGTGACACCCACTATCCAGAATTGAGCCGAACTTCACCAGTGAAGGACACATTCCTCCAGAAACCTGCCGTAAGTGTGGGGTCCCAGGACCACCTTTCCTTCTGATCAGCTGGATATCAATTCCCATGAATACCCTGAGGTTCGATAATTCGCTAGAATTGATACTGCTATAATTAGCTAGTTATTAATTATAGGAAAGGAGCAAAGGGAAGGCCAGACATCGTGGGATTGTCACGTGGGCAGCTTCACCAGGAAGCTGCAACTTTGTACTCCCCGGGGAACCACCAGCCTAGTCCCTGAAAGACACTAGGAGAAGGGATCTACAAAGAGAAGATAGCTGCACGCCCAGGAAAGATGGGGTGACATGAGGAAGGTGCTTGCCAGTCAGTCTAACCTGGGAACAAAAATAGTTGGCCAGACTGGATGTGGCCACTGCAAATGAGTTAAAATGTGGGAATACATAATCCCCTAAGCAAAGGAACTCTCACTTGCTGCTCTGCACTCTTGGCTCTTGGCTTGAGGAGCTCTCTGATTTGGCTCCCGCCCAAATTTCTTCCCTAGCCATGTGGCCCTGTGGAGCCTACACGCACTGGACTGATGGACTGCAGCAGGAAACAGAAGTTCAGCTAACCTGATGCTGGATTGGACTATGCCTTAACGTGGAAAGGAAACTCTGAACACTGACTCCAATTTTAGCTCTGCTGAAGCCCCAGCTATACTTCTATGATGAGACTAAGGCAAATGGAACTTTGAAAACCCAGGGATTTAATTACACACACACACACACACACACACACACACACCACATCATTCATTCTCCCATGCGAGTTTCAGAAAATTCCTTTTCTTGGGATATCACAAGAATTCCACTCCCACTAGCAACCGGGGGAGATGAGGCCCTTTACAAGACTGCCCACACTCTAACATCAGCTGCAGGTTTGGGGTCTCCAGGAACACCTTCAGTTCTGATCAGCTGGCTATCAATTTAGGGGTTTCCATGAATGCCCTTAGGTTTGGTAATTCACTAGACTGACTAAAAAAATCTCAGGAAAGGGCTATACTTAAATTATAAATTTTTGATAGCAATTCAAAGCCAAAGGGAGAGCCATAGAGGGTAAGTTCTGGGAGGGTCCCAAACAGGAATTTTCTGTCGTTCTTGTCCTGGACAGCATTGCCTCCTACTGGCTCTGAGGGGTGATGATACTCAAAGAGTATTGCCAACCAAGGATGCTCACCTGACCTTTAGTGGACAGATTTTAATTGGAATGTCATTACATAGGCATGATTGATTGAGTCATTGGCAAGGTTATTGAAATCAATCCCCAGCCCTCCCCACGTCCTGGAGGATGAGTGGCTATCAGAAGCCCGTCTAATCTCAGGTTTGGACTTTCTCAGCCCCATGCTGAGTCAACTCATTAGCACAAATGAATACTCTCTAGGGGTCCCCTTTAAATAACCTCTTGGGCATAAATTATCAGGTGTGATCTGAGCAGCCCATCATGAATAACAAAGATGCTCCTATCATTCAGGGAAATTCCAAGGATTTAAAGGCTCCCTGCCAGGAATGGGAGACAAAAGCCAGTTAAATTATTTCTTATGCCCTCGGAAGATTTATCTCTAAAATGGGAATACTATGCCCAAACCAGTTTGGCTCAGTAGAGAGAACGTCGGCCTGCAGACTGAAGGGTCCTGGATTCGATTCTGGTCAAGGGCACATGCCTGGGTTGCAGGCTCAGTACCCAGTGTGGGGCATGCGGAAGGCAGCCGATCAAGATCAATGATCCGCTCTCATCCTTGATGTTTCTGTCATTCTCTCCTTCTTCCTTCCTCTCTGAAATAAATAAACATATATTTAAAAACAAATAAATAAAATGGGAATGCTGGTAATGCACCCTACATGAGGATTTTCGAAGGACTAAATAAAATAGTATATGTTTCTGATGTATAGTGCTCATTCAATGTATAAATACGTGGTAGCCATTATTATTATTTTACTCATATTGTGGCTGCTGAGCTTCTTAAATACATCTCCTGCCAACTCCATTGTAAGTTGTTTGAGGTTGAGGAAAGATTTTATTCAATTTTCTTTATGTCACAGTAGCTAACCGTGTTTTGCACACAAGGCTACCAATTGATATTTACTGGTTTGTTCTAAAAACATAACTACTTTTTTAAAAGGCTAATAAAGTCAAGATTATATCTATTTGGCCTTGTTTCACTGAAAGATCAGCAGGTTTACACAAGAGGGGTCAGAGGAGCAGCAGAAAACACTGGAAACAATGAGAACAGTAGGTAACTCCACAGGTTACTGCAAACATTGCTGAGAGCTGACCCGACTTCCTGATGGAAGAAAAATATTTGTATTCGTTTCTGCTCACTCTTTTGAGCTTCAAAAACATTTCTCAACATTGAAAAGAGAAAGAGGTCTTCACCTAGGAAACTTCTGCATAAAAAATCGTTTAAAAAGTATTATCCCTTCCTGTTCACCTGCAAAAAAAGCAATTGAAAAGTATATCATTCACAACAGTAACAAAACTGTGAATTACCTTGGATAAACTTATCAAGACGTGCAAGACCCCTTTAGAGAAAAACATTAACATACCACTGAACAATATTTCTGGTTGTGAATGAAAAGATACAATACTTGTAAGCACTCAATTTTCCACAAATTAACCTGTAAATTCAATGCAATCTTAATAACCCCCCCCCAGCAATATTTTTTATATTGCTCGGTAAGATCACACTATAAGGCATATGAAAGAGTAAATGTGATGCAGTCATCAAGGTAATTTTGGAAATGAACAAATTCTGGGGCTTTTAATTTCCGATATCAAACTGTATTAAGTGATAATAACTTAAGCAATATAGTAATGGAACAGGAAGAAAGTGGATCTTTGGACTGTAATAGAAATTCCACATACATATAGAAATTTAGTATATGCTAAAGGTGGCATTTCAAACCAAGTGGGTCAATTATTTAGCAAATGGTGTTAGGTCAAGTGAATATCCATTTGAAAAAAATAAAATATATCTGTATTTCATGCTAGCTACAAAATAAATTCCAATTGGATTGAAGTCCTAAAGATGAGATAAATACAGACAATCCTCGGGTTACATCGGACTCCACATATCTCGTTCCGTGGTTACGTCCCCATCTCCCATTTATTAATTTAAAAAAAGTTCCGTCATTTCGATGTATGTACATATGTGCTTTATGATTTTTATTATTTTTTTTTTACCACAAGTAAAGGTCAGGAATTGTTATCTCTCTTGTGATTTTTTTTTTTTTTACTGCTTCACTTCATTACTGCTGTGTACGTGCTCCATGTGAGTGATGCAGGTGCTTTTGTAGGTGGGTTCCGACTTACATCGCACTGTAGGAACGGGTCTCCGACGTAGCTCGAGGGCCTACTATACATAAAAGTTTTGAAAGTACATGCATGACCTTGGGTAGGTAGGTCCTTCAAAGGACACAAAAAGAAAAAATCATGAGAGAAGGGACTGATAACCTTAGCCACGTCAAAATTAAAAATCTTTACCTGACAAATAATATCATAAAAAATAATTTTTTTAAAGTGGTAGATTATAAGATACTTCAACCTATATGACAGGTAACATTTGGACTAGACCAAGAAAATTTTCTAACAATGGGATCGCAAACAACATAATGCAAAAATGGACCCAAAAAATGTAAGCAGGCCATTCACAGAAGGGAAATACAAATAGGACATTAAACACTTCAAAGACAATGCTCAATTTCATTAGAAACCAAGAAAATGAGAAGTAAAGTAACGATATCCCATTTTTTAACCCATTAGGTTGTCAAACATTTCAATGTTTGATAATATAAACTGTAGGCAGACAGTGTAACAGATATGTATTCTGATTGCCAGCTAACAGAAGTCTAAATGGCAAGTATCTCATGTCCCAGTAGATCTGTTTTTAGTATATTCCCTAAAGAAACATTTGCATTTACATTTAGTATCTTCAAGATATGTAAGAGTGAAATTGAAAACACCCTTAATGTTTACCAATAGAAAAATGATCAAATAACCTAAGCACATATTCACTATTGGCTCTGTGCATAGAGCGTCAGCCTGCGGACTCAAGGGTCCCAGGTTCAATTCCGGTCAAGGGCATGTACCTTGGTTGCGGGCACATCCCCAGTGGGAGGTGTGCAGGAGGCAGCTGATGGATGTTTCTCTCTCATCGATGTTTCTAACTCTCTATCCCTCTCCCTTCCTCTCTGTAAAAAAATCAATAAAATATATATTTTTTTAAAGTATGCTCATCCTAACTGGTTTGGCTCAGTGGACAGAGCCGCAGACTCAAAGGTTCCAGGTTTGATTCGGTCAAGGGCACGTACCTTGGTTGCAGGCTCAATCCCCAGCTCTGGTTGGCGTTCATGCAGGAGGCAACCAATCAATGTCTCACATCGATGTTTCTCTGCCTCTCCCCATCCCTTCTACTCTTTAAAAATCATTGGAAAAATATCCTCAGTCGAGGATTAACAACAACAACAAAAAGGTATACTCAACAAAACAATCATATACATTTTCTACAGTTAATAAATGTTTCTAAATGCATTTGTAAAACATGTGCAGGAATATACCAGGATGGGGTGGTAGACAGAAGAGCATTTCGCCTTATGTGTCACATTTTAATTTTTTAGGAGGTGAATGGATTAATGTACTGCATCTGAAATAGCAATCATTGGAGAAAGTATATTCAAACTCCGCCTTAGCCTTTAGAGCTCTGTGCCCAACATCTTCGGCTCTTTGTGGTCTGAAACATGTGCAGCTTCTGAAGTCAGCTCTACAATTCTCCTCCATTGATAACCAGATGTTGGGTTGATTATGGTGGACTTCACTCTTTCCAAGTCCATTTTTAAGTCTTTTACATCATGTTCGACACATTTCATTAGAGATTGTGTATTGAGCATTCTATGTCAGAAAGACAGAATGACCAAAAATAAAAGTTTTAACGCCCGATTTTCTCCTCAGCCTCAGTTCGCTTGACTAATTCTCTCATGGTGTAATCAAATAGATTTATCTTTTGAGAAACAGTCTTGAGGAAAAAGAAAATATTTCTGTATTTCAGGAGGCTCCAGCAGAAGAATCATTGCTTTGTTGTTTTCTCCCATGCTGATATTTCTACCTCAAATATTTCACAGTTGTCTTCAGAAACATTGTGTACTTTAAGAGCCTAGCGCATATTTTCTCTAAAAAGAAAAATTAAGAGAGCTATTGGCCAGTGAGTTTCTCCTCTCGACCAAGACGACATCTTCCTCCGCTGATGCTTTTGACCACGAAATGTAGCTATGCTGACGAAACGGGGACACTTCTGGCTGGAATGTCATCTCTCTAGTTTTGTTTTCCATCCCCTTGTTTATTTTCCTGCTTTAGTCACTTTAGAGAGCTACCTTATCTTGAATCATAGAGAAAGACCTAACTTTTATGTTTTTAAAAAAGACAATATAGCTATTAAACAATGACTGGGTTACCACAGAGATCAAAGAAGAAATAAAAAATATCATTGCAACAAACGACAATGAAAACACAACAATCCAAAATCTATGGGACACAGTGAAAGCAGTCTTGAGAGGGAAGTTCATAGCTCTACAAACCTACTGTAGAAAACAAGAAACAATGATAATAAATTACCTAACCCTGCAACTCGAAGATTTAGAAAGAGAGCAACAAGAAAAGCCCAGTGTAAGCAGAAGGAAGG
>PVJC01024158.1:0-25775 GCA_004026665.1 Murina feae
CTCCACGGTGTGCCTGGGGGCAGGTCCCCGGCAGGTAGACACACACAGGAGGACTGCTCCGAGCCTCAGATGCGGCTGGGGGCAGGTCCCCAGTGGCCACACACACACACACACACACACACACAAAAGGCGCCTGGCAGACTGGGGCCATCATAGGACATCCACTGAGGGGTCCCAGACTGTGAGAGGGCACAGGCCGAGCTGAGGGACTCCCTCCACCCTGAGTACACAAATTTTTGTGCACCGGGCCCCTAGTATTTGTAATAACAACCTTTGACACTTTATGTATATCTAAGTTAACCTTTAGGATAACCAGGGAGTTACGTACTATTCATGTAGATACTTTATGGATGAAAATCAAAGCTCAGTAAGAGAGTCTTGGCATTGTCAAATAGTAGCTACCAAGTGGTGGAACCAAAAATCAAGTCCAAGTCCTCTGGTTCCTAGCACTGCTCTATGCTATTTCTTAACAAGAGAAATGTTAGCCAGTTGTATAACTTCACAGAGGACTCAATGAGTGAAAAGAAGCTATTTTGTTGGAATTATTGTTGCTCTAAATTATCTATTCATACTAATTTTACATACTAATTTTGTATATGTGTACATGAATCTGTAATCTTTTCTGTGGGTAAATCACCCAAATCGTCATTGTTCATGGGTTTTACCAAAAATTAAAAGCATTCATAAAAGTAAGATTTTTATATTATTACAGACACTTTTATTTAGGCTCTTTTTTATTTTGACCTTAACGTAGAATAAACATAGTCAAATTTAATTTCTGAATATTACATTCTTATTAATGCTTAATAGCTTCCCTAAATGTTTCTGATGTAGGAAATGATATAGATTCTACCTCCCTCTTTGTCCTCTGTATCTTCCTCAATCCCTGATATTTTTTGTTACAGACTTTTATTCTTTTGGGTTTCACTGTAATGTTTCTGGTTCAGCATTTTAAGAGTTAATGTTTGCTTAGTACCTTGAAAACCAGGATTTCTCACCAGAGGTGATTTCTGGCCACAGTATGTGGCTTTTGAAATTTATTATTTTTATGCGGTGGAGAAGTTTCTCCAGGCTATTTCTATGAATGAGAGATCAAAGTCAGATGCATTTGACAACTTTTCTCTGAGAGGACCACCCAATAGTTGGATAGTTGTATTTTGTACCTCAAGGTGATTGATGTGCCTGTGATCCACTCCCATTTTCTTTTGAATGAAAGCGCATGAGGAAGCCCCCGTTTCTGTTGTTGATTTTTTTTTACCAGGACACTATTTGACAACTTTATTATTATTATTATTTCTTTCAAATTCATAAAAAATTTGTGTTCTCTCTTTAACATCCACCTTCTATGTAGCTCCTACTTGTTTCTTCTTCCTTCATCTGTTGGTATCCCTATTGCTTTTCCCTGCCTGGGTGGGGAAGGAGCTTGCCTTCTTGGACTGTGCCTGGGGTAGAGTCCAGCTCCTCTTGAGGTGAGGCTGGTCTTCTCATTTCTGCAGATGAGTAGTTTTATGAGGAACGTGTTGTGTTGGTCAGGACTTCAGTTGCTAACCAAGGAAAGGCATGAAGGATTCTAGATACGGTCTTGATCCAGGAATAGCTGAATGAGGCAGGTAATCAAGAATGAAATCTGAGGATCTCTTTTCATCTTCCCAGGTCACCCCAGCTTTAAATAGCCCATGTTTCACCCAAATGCCACCTTCTCGGAGATATCTTCCCTGTCCATCCGCTCTAAAATGGCACCTACCTCCACCCACACCTCCATCTTTTAATTGCTTTCCCAGATATACTTTTCTTCATAAGGATTTATGATTTGACTTACATATTTGTTTTTTACTTCTCTCCTTCCACCCCACACCAATCCATTGTATATTCCATGAAAGTTTAGATTATATGTTTTCTTTATTGGTGTTTTCTAAGAGCCTAGAACTTAATAGATGCTCAGTAGAAACTTGTTGAATTTTTTTAATGGCTATCTTCATGACAGATATTAAGGCTACCTGTCTATTCTTGCATTATTTTCTAAAACACTACTATTTAAAGTGGTTTTAAAATTTGTCTGCTATTACTACTTAGAACCTAACAGTATTCCCTAGTTTTATAGTGTTCCCTAAAAGGTCTTTAATAGTTACTTGAAGTAATAGTCAATTTTCCCACCTTTTTAAAGTGTAGATTTTTCTTATGACTATGGACCCACATTGACAAAATTTGCGTATTATTTGTATATCGGAGATATTGCTCACTTCCAAAAGCACACAATGTGCCTGGACATATTTCTACTTAGTTTACCATGGTGGGTATAAAATTGGAGAAAGAGTGGTCTGTTTTACTTCTTACAGAATTTACCTGCTAAAATACTAATGGACTTTATAAGATGTTTTCATATCAAACTTACTGAATATATTAAATTATTAATTCTTGCCTAGCCAGTATACCTGCATATATATTTATTATAAAAATATTTATATATTTATGTATTTATATATAAAGTATTGTATATATTGTAAATTGATCATATTTTGAAAATCAGATTATTGAGTAGTGGGAAAAATTAAAAAACAGTGCAAAGAACAGATATCTCTGACTACTTCCCAATCATAGGATATTGTATTAATCAGAGGTCTCCAGAGAAACAGAGCAAATTATACACACACACACACACAAACACTCTGATTGATTGATTGATTGATTTTAAGGAATTGGCTCACGTGATTGTCTGACAAGTCTGAACTCTGTAGAGCAGGCTAGAAATTCCGGCAGGAATCACTGTTGCAGTCTTGAATTTAAAGGCAGTCTGTCAGTAGAATGCCTTAATTTTCTGGAAACTTCAGTCTTTTGTTTAAGGCCTTCAACTGATTGGAAGATACCCATCCATATTTTGGAGGGTGATCTGCTTTACTTACTAGTAAAGGCTACTGCTTTAAATGTTAATCACATCTAAAAAATACATTTTCACAGCAACATTAGACTGTGAAACAACTGCGTACCATAGACTAGACAAGTTGACACATAGGAACTAATCATTATAAATAACACTAGGGTCCCGGTGCACGAAATTTGTGCATGGTGGCGGTCCCTCAGCCTGACCTGCACCCTCTCCAATATGGAGTTCTTGGGGACTCTCACAATCCAGGACCTCTGGTTCTTAATTGCTAACCTGCCTGCCTGCCCTAACCACTCTGCCTGCCTGCCTGTCTCATCCCCTAACCACCCTCCCCTGCTGTCCTGGTCACCCCTATTAGCTTTCTTTTTTAATCTTATCCCCTTCACGCGCAATTGTATTTGACTTCCTTATTGGCTTCTTCCTCTCACACAATTTTTCTCCTTTATGTAACACTTTTCCTACTGACTCATCATTTATAAACTTTTCTTTCCTCCTTATTTCCTCCTTCTGTTCCATCATCATTCTTCCAATTTTTCTACTACCCTCCTTCCCTTCCCACATTCCTCCTTTGCTTTATCTTTCCCCCTTCCCACCTTCCCATTTTCCTTTCTTCCCACCTTAATTTTTTCTTCACTTCCTCCCTCTGACCTGCTTTGCTCCCTCCCCCATTCCTTCCTTCTTCCCATTCTCTTTTAAGATCTACCAGCTCCCCCTTTATAACTTTTCTTCCCTCCCTCTTCTTCTCTTATCCTACCTTTGCCATACATTCTTTTCTACTTACTTCCACTGTTTTAATACCCATCTATCTACTTGCCTAATTATCTACTATCATTTATCTTTTTTTCTTTTCTGACTTCTACTTTTAAAATCTGTCCCCAGTACACAACTATACTTGGTTTTCATTATAGGCCCTACAGTTCACTCATACATCCTCTTTTTTTTAACTCTGCTGTCCACTTACTCTTTTATAAAGTTCTTTTATAGTGTTCCCTAAAAGGTCTTCCTGTTCCACCCCTCCCTCACCTGGTTACTTCCCCCCAAACTCTCCGGGACTGCTACTCCCTCCACCCTGCCCCCTGCCCGTCTCTCCCTCTCCTGGCTCCTGGGGGTTCACCCCAGCTCTGAAGGGAGATAGGGGCCTCTCACAGGAGACCCCTGCCTGGAACCGATTGGAGGCCCTCACTGGGACCTGGATGGCCAGCTCCCGGCCCTGCAGCTGTGGCGTGGGAATAGACCCACCTTGGACTAAGCCTCTGTGTGTTCTTGCCCCCGTGGTCATTTCCAGACAGCAGCAGCGGCTTGCAGGGCCTGGAGCCCGCCAGGCAAGCCCCCACCCCTGCGGCCCGGGGCCTGGGAATAGACCTATCACAGGAGCGGCGGCAGCGGCTTGCAGGGCTGGAAGCGGCTGCCGCTGCCCAGAAGCGACCGCGGGGGCAGGCACATGCAAGCCTCCTCATGTGCTTGCCCTGGCGATCGGTCTATTCCCAGGCCCCAGCCGCAGGGGCGGGGGCTTGCCTGGCCGGCTCCGGCCTTGCAAGCCACCGCCCGGTGATCTGTCTATTTCCAGGCTGCAACCTTGGGGCCTGCTTGCTCCTCCCGCCCTGCTCCTCCTACCATCTGCCCTGCTGGACCCCAGTGCGGTGGACCTCCGCCATCTTGGCTGGGCTAATTTTCATACAGTCACTCTGATTGGCTAGTGGGCATGGCTTATATGTCCCAAAGAGAGATGGTTCATTTTAATATTATGCTTTTATTAGATTTGATATGACTCAGTAGCCCCTCTTCTGGGTATTTATGAAAATTTAAATTTACACAAAAAACTATACATGAATGTTCATGTTGGCTTTATATCCTCAAGCTGGAAACAACCCCAGTGTCTTTCAACAATTGAATAAATGAATAGATTGTGGTATATCCATACAGTGGAATGTTGCTGAGCAATAAAAAGAAGAGCACAGTATTGGTATATGCAGCAACTTGATTGCATCTCAAAAGCATTATGTTGAGGGTTTTTTTAAAAGCCAGTCTCAAATGATTATATACTGTGTGGGTCTATACAGAACATTCCTGAAATGACAAAATTATAGAGATAGAGAATAGATGAATGATTGCCAGGAGTTAAATTTGACTATGTCTATTCTACATTAAGGTCAAAACAAAAAAGAGCCTAAATAAAAGTGTCTGTAATAATATAAAAACCTTACTTTTATGAATTCTTTTAATTTTTGGTAAAACCCATGAACAATAATGATTTGGGTGATTTTCCCACAGAAAATACTCCTGTAATGACTAAACAGATAACATCAGAGAGTTATTTTGGGTGTGATGGATCAAATCTGCATGTCGATTGTGGTGGTAGTTACATGGATCTATGTGGTAAAATTTATAGAAATTTCCTCTTACTTCTACCCCTTACCCTGAAAAAAGTGGGTTCATGGAAAAACTAGAAGAGTCCAGATAAGAGCTATGGTTGAGTTCATAGAATGATAACAATGTCAGTTTCTTTGTCTTAATAATTGATGCTGTGATTATTTCCTTTTCTTGACTTATTGCATTAACTAGTAGTACTTCCAATACAGTGTTGAAAAGCAGTGGGGAAAGAGGTTGCCTATACCTGACCACACATATTTTTAAAAGACTTTTAATATGCCATTCAAATACCACAAGCTTTATGTGATTTAAACCTTTCTTCAGTAAAGGGTACTTGTAGATATGGTATTTTAAAAATTAGAATCATAATTTTGAATTGAATTTTGTTGGAACATGATTATGGGTTTAGTTATACTTGAGAGACTATTCTTCAATAAGCAAGTCTGCTTATTTTCTTCTTAACTGGAGAAGTGTAAAACATGCTCATTCTCTATAAATACAGTGAAGTTTTTGTGTATCTTTCTAATCATTTTTAAGGCATATAATTGCATATTATTTATTTTGGGACTTTAGCATGGAGGTGATATTTTGTTTACTTCACTTTTCAGTCTCTTTATGCCTCTTCCTATTCCTAAATATAGTTTGCACATGGGAGGCTACATACAGTGATGCTAAATGAGACATTAAGAAACAGTGATCTGCTCATCTTCTTCATTGTGTTTATCCATACAAGATGTTTATCCAAGCAAGACTTCCACTACTTATTTTTCATGGATATCCCTGCCCTTCAGTATTGTCCAATAGCAATGTTAAGTGTAACATATCCTGGAATTCTTCCTTTTTTTGAGTAAGAACAAAGTTTATATGACAAAGGTGATTCTACTTAAATACATATGATTAATGATGAAAGTGGTTTTCTATGAGAACTCAGGAATAACTAACATGTCAGTAGCCATTGCTCTACTGAAGCTAGAAGGAAAAGGAGGAATGAAAAGGGAGGGTAAAATGGGGCAGAATTAATCAAGGTGTGTCATGTCAATATGGGCATGTCAACATCAGCTGTGCCTACACAATTTGAAAAGGTGAATAGTGACTAGAGATGGCAAAAGTAGGCATGAGGCAGTTAGGAATATTACAGAGTTTTCATCTTTACTATTTGTAGTAGACAAATCATGATTAGAGACATTGCTATAGCCAAACATATTTGCTTACTATATTTATGATTTAATTGTTTTAAAAACACATTTCTTTTCCAGGATGAAGGAATGGAGACTAGTAATTTTCTTCTCTACTTGGATGTTAATTGGGTTTTAGCTATTTAGAACTTTCTGCTGTTGGCCTTCATTGTGTTTTTTGGCTGCCCAGCACCTTTTGAAAGCCTTCTCTGTAATCCAGGGCACTTCTACCATCATGATAATCACCTCCCCAAGACGGAACTCAGAAAACTAGCTCCTTTGTCATAGAGCACAAGCATGTGACTAGATCCCATCAATAAACCAGTTCAGAAGTGAGCAAGCTGAGGATGGAGGCTCCACCCAGAATCCATGTTTGCTAGCCTGAGTTGCAGCAGCTGCAGCCAGCTGTTGGGGGAGCTGCATTTGCAGCAGAAGTACTTTTTTCTTCAGCCCTGTTTTGCACTTCTTTGTATCTGGAAGCTTACTATTAAGCTCATTGTCAGTATTTCTTTAACAAATTCCTTTTCTGTGTGATTACTCAGAATTTGCTGCCATTCCGTACAACCACAAGCTCGAATAGTATCAGTTCTCAGCACTGGGGAATATGCTATCAGGATGTCCAGACTAAATTTGGCCTGGCTGTGTTTTTTGTTTATTTTTGTTTTTTTAGTGATATGTAAGAGCAGAGGGCAGGTCTAGGCTCAAAATTGAATGGATGATATCAGTTTTAGGACTAGAAATGTAGGCCTATAAATGTGAAGTGAAGACTGAGTTCAAGATGAAGGTTTGAGCCACTATAGGAAAAGCTAACTCCAAGACAAGGTGAGGATAGTGATCAAAGGTAGTGAAGTCAGAATAGGTTAGATTCATGCTTGATTAACAAGTTAAAATATAGGTAAATTTTTTGTTTTAGAATTTTTTAACTTATCTTTATTGCTGAGAGTATTCAATGCTATTTTCTGATTCTGACTTCCCTTTGTCATATTTCCAGATTATCTTAAAAACTTTCAAAGAATCAGGTTTTGTCTATTATGTATAAAATTGACCAGATAAAAATATTTTTGTTGTTTTTAGGATTATGTACTGCCATCCACACTTCCATTTACTTAGTATTAAAATAATGATGCTAACTTACCAATTACTAGTTTTATGCCTCAGAGAGCACTTAGTCTGAAAATATACCTCCAGAAACTGTGGACCTATGACATTTTTTTCAGACACTCTTGGCTTGGTAGATTTATAGGAATATTGAGAGTTTTACTTATCAAATAGTTAGGGAATATGGCAATCAGGAGACAGTGTTGCTTTAATAATAAGGAGTCAACTGTACGTGCTGTTCCTTGAGATTCAGAGGGTTTAGTCAAAGTCCCCTCATCCATCTGTAATAGAAAGTTTCCTTCTCAAAATGTTCTATTAAAAATAAAATGGTAATAGTAAGAATAATTTTCATTTATTTAATGATGATTATCTCCTGTCATGTGTTAGATGTTTTACATGAATGATCTTAAGCCTTACAGCACCCAGTGAGATCAATTGTTATCCCTGTCTTAGAAAGAGCACAAGGCTGAGGGAGTTAGGAGACTTGCTCAGGGCTTTTTAGGTCTATATCAAGTTGATGTTTCAGAGTAATTTTAAATAAAACAAAAGGAGACTAAGGTATCTTTCTTAGGAATCTTTAATTGCTTATCCTAATCCTGATCTCAGAGTCTAAGTAGAGTGGTCCTGTGGCCCATCCTGAATAAGTCATTGCCTCATCAACATTCAAAATGCCCTTTTTACTTGCTGTAATGAGTCACATATTCAACAAGCAGACATAAAGTCTTTTAAATATTTTAGGCTATAAAGAAATCCCCATTTTGAAAATTTTCTTTCTTTACTTTCTTACAGTAATCCTGATTGCTGTGAAGGTCATGTGGGGATGAGGGGGAACTTAACAAAACAATTATCTCACCCAAGAAATCAGGAGCCTTAAGGAGGGGGCTGTGTCTAAATGGAAGATTTTGAGTCTTTGTATTGCATGTGTGTGTGTGTGCAATATTCTGAAAAAGAACAGGCAAGCTGCTATAGTGAAAGAATGGCGAGGGTAAACTGAGGATTGCTCATTTTCCCTCTGCATTACATTCATCTCATTCAACATAAGGCTTTAATTGTTTGATTTAAACAACTCCATGCTTTTTCAGAACAACAGTCTGTTTTATAAAATCTGACTTAAGATTGAGGTGAGAATAGAAAAATAGGGGTTGAGATTTGTATTTTGTTTTTTGTTTTTTTTTCCAGTCAAGAACTCTCACTTAGCAAGCATTTGTTCATTATAAAGTTTGTTTAGTGAGTTTAAATAATGCACAGAAACTTCCATCATTTATCAAATGGTTTAAGCTATAGCTATATCTATTAAAATGAATGAATTGCATAATTTATGTTTATTGTATTTCTTAAGTATTAGGCATAAGAATACTTATTGGGTGGAATGGTATTTGAGAAAAAATATCTTATTAAGGCAAACTAAAAGTTATTAAAAAGTGATTTTAAAAGATATTTAGATGTCTTAGATTTCATTATATACAGTAATCATCTTTTAAATAGACACATCTATAAATCATACTATTGATAAGGATTGAAGAGATAGCAGAACCTCAACCAATTGTCAAAATACCAAGCCAATTATATTAATTAGTGAGTACTATGACATTTTTAAGAATACTTCCAATCAATTTTGTTTCTCTCTTTTATGATGGAACTATAGTCCATGTAAAAATAGGGAAACCATTAAATTAACTATCTTTACATAAATGAAAATGTTGAGAATTCCAAGTGTATTTTTCCCATAAGAATTTTAGGAAAATGCATTCATATTGAAGAATAATCTACAAAGCTCTGTTTATAGCCTATGGGTAGTTTTTTACAGATGATATACTTAGTGTGGAACAATATTGCATTTTACTTAGTAAAAACATACAAAGGATATTGATGTGTGACATCAATATGGGAGAAATTGGTTTAACTGTGTAAGGTTTGGTTGAAAACATCCATAAGTATATAGTATGTTGAACTATGAAGTTGTTAATGTAAAGAACTGAGGCCTGGCTCTCACACCACAGAGGAATCTGAGCAGCACACTTATTATGTCAAGGATATGTTGTTCTTGTAAGAATTAACATTACTTTGGGCTAAACTTTGTAAGTATCTAATCTAATAAAAGAGTAAATATGCAAACTGGTGTCACTCCACTACACCTAAGCCATGCCCAACAGCCAGTCAGAGCAACTATATGCAAATTAACACAGCCAAGATGGCAGCTAGCAGCCACGGAGCTGTAACAAGCAGGAGGCTTGCCCCAGTGATGGAGGAAGCTAAGGTTCTCGCCTGCCTTGGCAGGCTGTGGCCTCCACTGAAGGCAACAAAGTTTCAATTATAGAAGATAAATAAACCCCAGATACCTACTTCCAGCTGGCTTGGATTCAAGGAAGCGCTAGGAGCCTGGGTTGTCAGGGGCTAACCCGACCTGGGCTCCGGTTAAAGCAATGAAGTTTCAATTATAGAAGATAAATCAATCCCAGTTACATGCTTCCAGCCAGCCTTGCTGCAAATAGCCATCAGCCACTTACCCAGGCTGGCCAAGCACCCCAGGGCAGGACACCCACATTGAAGGGGCTGTGGCCAACCTGCAAACAGCCAGCAGCCACTCACCCAGGCTGGCCAGGCACCTCAGTGGGACCCCCACCCTGATCCAGGACACTCTTCATGGAAAACCAGCCAGTCCCCACTCATGCACCAAGCCTCTATCTTATATAATAATCCTATCCTATATAATAAAAGGGTAATATGCAAATTGACCATAACAGCAGAACCACTGGGAATGACTTGTCACTATGACACACTGACCACCAGGGGGAAGATGCTCAATGCAGGAGATGCCCCCTGGTGGTCAGTGTGCTCCCAAATAGGAAGCTCTGCTTAGCCACAAGCCAGGCTGATGGCTGCCAGCACAGCGGTGGTAGCAGGAGCCTCTCTCATCTCCTCAGCAGTGCTAAGGATGTCTGACTGCAGCTTAGGCCTGCTTCCCACTGGCAAGTGGACATCCCCTGAAGGCTCCCAGGCTGCCAGAGGGTTGTCTGACTTCCAGCTTAGGCCTGATCGCCCAGGGAGCGGGCCTAAACCAGCAGGTGGACATACCCCAAGGGTTCCTAGACTGCGAGAGGGCATAGGATGGGCTGAGGGGGACCCCCCTCCCCCCGGTGTGCACAAATTTTTGCGCACTGGTCCTCTAGTTGATAATTAATACTTCTATTACACTCAGGAAATTCATTGAAAATATGTTAGAAAAAGAGACCTCTGAGAAAAATGAAAAGAAATTGCAAGTGTTTGATTTAAATGGAAGAATTGAGAGATTAGAAATTACGAGGAGAAGAAGTAAGAGCTATTCTTTTTTTTTTTTTTCTCAAAAAAAAACAACAAAACAAAACAAAAAAAACAAGAGTAAGGGATTTTTTCTGGATATTAATGAGAGTGGAAAATATGCAGGCTTTTTGTTGTAATAGTACCAGAAAGAAAAAGCATATTTTCTTAGCAGTTTTAAATGTGGTATATAATTGCATCTGATAATAAATGTATGCACTTATTTGATAAATACGTCCTGAATGTCTTCCGTAGAAAAGTGATTGTTAGGTGTTGATTCCTGTTTGAATACAAAGGATTAAGCCAGGGACTCGATGCAAAGTATCTTCCTAGTTCTGTGACTTTTTGTGAAAGTAGTTAGCAGGTTAAGTGAGACTTCTTAAATGGAAAATCGATATGCTATTGTTTCAGTGGGGTTACTGTACTTAGATGTTAGCTATAGAGTCAAGAGTTTATTGGTTCTATAGAATTAGTCACTCTTTCATGCCAATTACATTGACTTTCATATCTAAGTATTTTTTTGAATATTTCTTAAGAAATGTCAAGAGAAGCAAGTGAAATTAGTAATGCTGCTCATTTTTTCTTTGTCATTATTTACAGTGTATTATGTTTACACAGTGTAATTCATCAGCCAACTTTAATTTCATAAGCTATTCATTGTGCTTAAACGGTGCCTTTTTGTATTAAATATTTATGGCAGTCTCTGAGAAGAATACATTAAAATGGCAGATGGGGGTCATTTTAAACATTTCCTTGATTGAAGGAAAAGGACCCCCCTTGTGAATTTATAGTCTGCTTTCAAAGAAAGTTCACAATGCCAGCTAATAACCAAGGAGGTAAGAATTCCACCAAATCCCAGCGCTGTGATTTCAGCAAGCAATGGCTGCAAACAGTCTTCATGCTTCAGCAGCTCCCATTTTGAAATTGTTTGCGAGGACAGTGAAGAATGGTGAACGAAAACATTTACAGTTGTATTGCCTATTAATAATTCAATAGGAGTATAACTCTTTTGCATTACTATTGCTTTTTCATCGATTTTTACCATAGTAGCAAAGATAAGTAGAAACTAAAATTTTTGACCTATGTTGACAGGAAGATATATCCTAGATGCTAGAATTCTAGAACGTGGAAGGCACTTTGGGAATCATGTCCTGGAGTTCCTAAATGAGGGATGTGCTTTTTGGCTTTACTTCTTTCTGCTTGTCTTGATAACTAATAAGCCTGAATCCAGGAATGATGATTATTTGTAACCCCCTCAGAATGGTGTCTCTTAATAAAACTTCAAGGAACTATACATCTTTACTTATATTACCTTCTTTGATAGTCCTCATAAAAGCTTCTGTTTTTAATAAGAGTTTTATTGAATATAAAAATTAAATACATTAATTTTATTAAGATCTTGGAAGATTATATATAAGCTATCACTTGACTATTGACAGTTGAGATGCTTCTTTCTTAACCAGTTTTATTCTGTTTTTCTATGTTTGATGTAAAAGGGAAATTATTATTTTTGATAATCTTTTTTCAGAGATGTTTGCTTAGAATAACAATTTCATTAATGTTTGGTGAAAGCTTTGAAAGTCTTAAGCCAGAGAAATTATGACTCTTGTTGTACTTAAGTCACTTGCCAATCAAAAGTGGCCATTCTTGGCTGATAGAGTGATTATTTTACAATTATACCAAATGAGTGGGTATGTGTGGGTTCCATGGGCAGGTGTGTAATTTCAGAATCTCATTAAACTTATATTTTTCAAGGAATTATCCAACAGCTATTAAGTGGGGGTGTGAATAAATTGATTTTCTAGTAGTAAAAATTACGTATCTTCATTTAAGAAGATGGTTTGTTGTGTGCACTGAGTTAGCATCATATTTTATCATAAAGTCCAGGAATTTCTCCAGCGATGCATATCTAAGAATCTGTGAATCCCCTGATACATCAAGTGAAATGTTGCATGTGCCTTATCTTTAGCAAGGGATCCATGACTTCCATCTGTGTCAAAAGAGATCTCTAACCCCCAAAGTTGAGTGAAATAATCTGGTCTAATCTCCTATTTTCTAGAAAAAGAAACCGCGATTCAATAAAATCAAGTGACTTATTTAAAGTGAGACAACATTGAAAGTGCTACAATTAAAATCTTTTCATCTACTATAGACTGTCTCTGAGGTTTCTTTTTAGAAGTTGGAAGTTCAGAATTTGGAGTTGAAAAAAATATGAATTTTTTCCATGAAAAAATATATTCAACCCAAAATGCATATAACTAGAATCCTGGATTCATAATATCTCGGGGATATTGTTTCGAGTTCCACCTTCACTTGATATTCATTCCATCTTATAAGTGAAAGCAATGCCTCCTCCCCCTGCCTAGTTTTAACACTATACAGTGGAAATGTTGCCTCTCCTTCTCCTAACATTTGTTAGAATAAACCCTGACAGTTCCAGACAATGTGAAGGGTTCCCAGTAGACATAGAGAGGATCATCACTTCAAGGGCCAGGCTTAGTGGGATAACTTTCCCGGGCAGATGGTGACAACAGATGGCTTTAATGTATGCAGCCACTCATTTGCTGGGTTTTCTTTGGAGGTACTTCAGGTCTTCTCCGGGGAGGGGGCATATAAAGGTACTATCCCACTCTCCTGGTATAAAAGCTACCCTCTGTGGCAATGAGAGTAGTCTTTAGTGCAGCACAGCGGAGGAGAAAATGGAAGGGAGAACCCAGAAGAGCAGAAATGGTCCCCATGCAAGAGCAGTAGTAGGGAGAGAAAGGGAGGCAAGAAGGCAGTGAGATGGAGATGCTTGTAAAGGGAAGGCACTCAGAAAGGAATGACAACTTGGATATTTCCTGTTTAAACTTTAATAATATTTCTGTATTTTGATGTCCATAGTAGTGATTTTTGCTTTATATGTGGCTTTTTCTTTCCCATTCATAATTATCAGAAGTGTGTGTGTGTGTGTGTGTGTGTGTGTGTGTGTGTGTGTGTGTGTGTAGGAAGCGGTACCTAGGCTGATTTTTTATGTTTAATTTTTGTTGGCTGGCACCAACCCTGAAGATCGGCCCCTGTCCACATCCGAGGTCAGTGGCAGGTGTGTTCTCGCCCCTGGCAGATGGACTGCTGATGGCCCCGTTCTGCACACCATCCAAAAGCCAATTCACGTCAATGTCTCCTCTTTTGACCCCAAAGAATATAAAGGAAAAAGGCTCAGGGATTTAGCACATTGGTTCTTTTAAAGGGTGTTAGCTCCTGGTTTATGATATTAGTACTTGTTTTAATACTTAAACTATATTTTTTATTTTTCTTTAATTTTAACTCATCTTCATAATGTTGGCGTATAAGAAAAGTAAATTTCATCAAGATGATTTAGATTTTCCAAATCAAAAGTGTAAGTGACTTCTGGACTTGTTTCTTGACAAAATCACCATGAAAAGCTGCATTGAGACAACTAACCTAACTTGAAAAACGCTTAATGAGTTAAAAAGCAGACTCAGAAAGCTTATTATAATAGAAGTTGGTTGAAGTGGTTTTAAACATTTATTTCATTACTTTTTAACTCCTTGACTGTTAACACTATAAACGTGATTTTGAGAAAAAATTAACTTGTTTTTGAACTCTATAAAAAGTATTTTTTTCTTTTAATTAACTTTATTGTTTTTAAAGCCCTGCATTAAGCTCTATTTCTGTGCTTGGGTAGTTCCCATTTGCAAACTGGGCAATTTCTGCATGTAGGTCTGAACAGGCTATGCCACAATTATCCTTTCTATTGTAACTTTACTATCACAGAAGTAGTTTTCTTCTCGAAATGGGAATTCCAGAGTAACTTTAATGTCTTACTACACATACTGTTATTTCCAATTTCCAAAAGCAACGGCGCCTGCTCCAGCAAAAAACAAAACAAAACAAAACAAAAACACAACAAAACAAAAACAAAAACGAAAAAACCCATGTTGGGACCTGGGATGGATCCATATCTCCTCATTGTTACTTTGGTATCTGGCACAATGTTAACCGTTGCTAGTGTTTGTTGTTTACTGTGTGCCAGGCAGAGTGGGGACTGCTTTGTATGGATTCTCTTAGTTCATCGGCCCTCTGAGGTATGGAATGATTGTCTTCATCTTACAGCCGAGAAAATCTAAGCTCAGAGATGTAGGTAACTCCCCCAAGGCGACCTAGCTAATGAATGGTGGAGCAAGAATTCTAACCAAGCTGACTCGAAAGCGTTCTCTTACATGAGCCACCATTCTGTTCATAGGGGTGTATATTGATGTATATTTAATATTTTTCTAGTTGTAGTTTATCTTTGGAGCTATTTCAACTTAGAGAAGTAACTCTGTGTGGTAATTGCCCTTGTGCCAGGTTTCAGGTCCTACGTTGTGTTTTCAGTGGAAAATGTCCTGTCTTTGAATTGGAACCATCCCGTCCGTGTCACTATGGCCATTTTACAGACAAGGCCTTGTCTGTAAAATGGCCATAGTGACACGGGATGGTTCCAGTTCAAAGACAGTGAGAGGCCAAACCTGGTCTGACAGAGGGCCCTCTGCAGACAAAGCTGTTCTGTTGCTGGGTGTGAAGTACAGGGACAAGCTACACAAAGGGATGAAAGAGCAAATACGTTCTTTAAGAAAATGTGTAGTGGTATCTGTTTCTGTGGTATCTGATTGTATTTAGAAAACTTTCTGAAAAATAATTTCCTACCCACAAGAATAGTAGAAAAATATTTTTTTGAAAATAATTTGGCTTTGCCTAGGTTAAACATTTGAAGCATTTCCCTCCTTCCTGCCCCATCCCTTTCCTTCCTTTAGCAAATATTAATTGAGTATTTATTATGTGCTATATAATCTTTGTGTGAAGAGCTGGAGGCATCTACATGAATAAAACATAATTGCAAATAGGTTTTTTTTTGTTTGTCATCATTGTATCTGAATTTTAAACAGATTCTTGGGCTGGGAGCTCATATCCATCAATTCATTCAGCATTGGCATCTGCTTCATCCCCACTAGCTTTTCCAGAACTTCACCTTGAAGTTCCATGAATTTTCCCAGTTCAGACTTGGACTTCTTCAGCATTTTGACCTTTTTAACAAAAACATGAATTGGATAAATAGGTTGGCCAGCCTTCCTGTATCTTCCCGCTGCTAGCTGGTATTAATTTGTTTGCACCTCTCAGTCATGATTTCCATCATCTTATGCATTTGGTGGACCTGTTGACGCTGAGCCTAAGATGTCTTCTGAATCATATTGTTGTATTTTTTAGTGAAATCAACACAGAACACAAAGCAAATAAACCATCAGTATTCTTGACTTCAACATGAGCTTTAATCATGGTGTGCCTTTTTTTAAAATCTTCACCTGATTATATGTTTTCATTAATTTGGAAGGGAGAGAGAGAGAAATGTCAGTGTGAAAAATATCCATCTGACTGGTGATTGAACTCACAACCTAGGTATGTACCCTGGCCAGGAATTAAACCCATGACCCTTCGATGCCCAGGACTATGCTCTAGCCAACTGAGCTACACTGGCCAGGGCATGGTCTGCCATTTTTTGATTATGGAGCACATTTTGTTACTGTAATATCCATGCCATTGAAATTAGGCATTTTTTGCCCTGAACATCCTCAGTAATTAGCTTGAGTTTTCTAAGTGCAAATTCATCATTCTGCAGATTAGCTAGGCTCACCTCAAAAGCTATATCCTTGAGACCATCAGGTGCGACATTGGTTCCTTGTGTTGTTGGGATACATGAGCCATTTGCAAGCTCTTTTTAAGAATGTGGAACCTGTACTCCTTTTGAGGATCAGTAATGGGGAGCTCAAAATCATAGTGTGAATGTTAACTAAATTCAAGGAGGAATTTAACAAATTTTTAAGGTGTAAAAATATTTTCTGTTTTATTTTTGTTGTTTGTTTTTGTTTTTTTAGGGTTTTATTAGTTAAATATGTTTAACTTGTTGCCATACATTCTCGTGAGCCCTCACCTAGCGTTCTCTTAGTGTGGTTATCAGTATCACCAGGTTACACAGTCTTCGATATCACTGCAGAATCCTTTATTGGAATCTTGCCCACCCTACCTCTCACCTGACTTTTTAAATGCTTTCTAGGTGATTCTTAAGCATAGTACTACTTGAGACTCTTTTTCTTATCAATTTTGTTTATATTTGAACTAGTGTTCCAGTGCACAAAATCCATGCACATTAAAAGGGGATTAATTAAAGGAAATATTTTAAAATTGCTATTTGCCCTTTCTCTATAATAGAAGTGTCAGAGATTAAAGAAAATTAGTAAAACGTATAAGAAAATCTTCCTCCTGTCAGAGTCTGGGGGGCACCATGGAACCCAGAGTCAAGTCTTCAACCACCCATATACACCTCAAAATCGCTAGAGACCCAAACCTGGACGGCCCCCCTTCATTGGGCTAGATCCCGATCCGGCCGGTCCCACCCTGTCAAGCCCTACCAGGTGTGGGGGGATGCAGCCTCAGGTTCCCTGGGTGCCAGAGCAGTGAGACATGGCCTGAGGTCCCCCATCAAGCTCTGATGGGTGGAGGGAGTGGTCTGTGATCCCCCAGCCTGGCGCCAGGGCAGGGGGCACAGCCTGAGGTCCCCTGGCCTGGTGCTTGGGTGGGGGGCATGGCCTGAGGTCCCCTGGCCCAGCACCAGGGAAGAGGGTGCAGCCTGAGTTACTCTGGCCTGGTGCCAGGGCGGGGGGAGCAGCCTTAGGTCTCCTGTTAAGCCCCATGCAGGAGGTGGGTGAGCGCACAGCCTCAGGTCCCTGCTGATTGCTCCTTAAGGCTCATTATGGGAATTTAGCCTCAGCTGTGGGTGCAAAGTGACTGGAGTGATGGTCAATTTGCATATTCCCTGTTTATTATATAGGATAGAATCAAAAGCAACTCTGGTTTGGGTAAAAATATTCCAGAGAGACTCTTGATGACTTCTGAGCCCTAAAGGAACCCTCCATAGATCTCTGTAAGCTCAATTCACACAATGCCATCTGGTTCAGAGACCTACCTATATTACAGAAGGGTTTTTAAAAATGGTTTAAGTAGGATGAAGTCAGATTTTCCTCATGCCAAAACTCTCACTTCTTAGAGAATCTAATTTCCCAGTCAACACCAAAAATGTTTATCTAAAGAAAAATGGAGGGAGAGTATTTTCTACTGAAACTCTATTAACTTTTATTTTATACTAGAGGCCCAGTGCACCAAAATTTGTGTACTCAGGGAGGTCCCTAAACCTGGCCTGTGCCCTCTTGCAGTCCGGGACAGCTCGGGGGATGTCCAACTGATGGCTTAGGCCCACTCCCCAGGGAACCAGGCCTAAGCTGGCAGTCAGACATCCCTCTGGCAGCCCAGGAGCCCTTGAGGAATGTCTGACTAATGGAGGGAGCAGGCCCAAGTTGTTAGTTGGACATCCTTAGTGCTGCTATGGAGGCAGGAGAGGCTCCCGCACCACTGTGCTGGCCAGCCATGAGCTAGCTTCTGGCTGTACAGGGCTCCCCCTGTGGGAGTGCACTGACCACCAGGGGGCAGCTCCTGCATTGAGCATCTACACCCTGGTGGTCAGTGCGCATCATAGCGACAGGTCATTCCTCTGTTAGGGTCAATTTGCATATTATCCTTTTATTATATAGGACTAGAGGCCTAGTGCACGAAAATTCATGCATTGGAGTGGGTCCCTGAACCCAGCCTGTGCCCTCTTGCAGTCCAGGACCTCTTGGGGGATGTCCGACTGACAAGCCCACTCCCTGGGGGATTGGACCTAAGCTGGCAATCAGAAATCCCTTTGGCAGCCCGGGAGCCCTCGGGGGATGTCAACTAAGGGAACAGGCCTAAGCCATTAGTCGGACATCCTTATCGCTGCCACAGATGCAGGAGAGGCTCCTGCCACCACTGCTGCTCTGGACAGCCATGAGCTGGCTTCTGGCTGAGTGCTGCTCCCCCTATGGAAGTGCAGTGACTATAAGGGCAGAAGGCCAGTGCGAGAGTGCAGACCTGCCAATAGGGATGTGGAGGAAATGTCCGGCCCAGGACCTTCCCTCGACCAATCAACAGGGACCACACATGTTACCCCATCCACTACTTCCGACTCTATAAATCCTTTGTTTTGCCTGAAACCCGCACTTCCTGCCCTGCCTCATGACTGTGTCAGTGGCCGGTGGATGAGCATGGGAAGTCCAAGTTAACTTGAATAATAAAGGCCGTCATGTTTTTACAGCGGTTTTGGGGCTTGCTCGTAGTCTTTGGGGATCACGACATCTGGGTACAACATGACCACCAGGGGGCAGCTCCTGTGTGAGTGTCTACCCCCTGGTGATCAGTGTGTGTCATAACGACTAGTTGTTCTGCTGTTAGGGTCAATTTGCATATTACCCTTTTATTATATAGGACTAGAGGCCCAGTGCATGAAATTCATGCACTGGAGGGGAGGGGGTGTCCCTCAGCTGGGCCTGTGCCCTCTCTCAGTCCGGGAGCCTTTGGGGGATGCTGTCAGTTGGACATCCTTAGTGCTGCCATGGAGGTGGGAGAGGCTTCTGCCACTGCTGCTGCACTTGCCAGCTGTGAGCCCGGCTTCTGGCTGAGTGGTGCTCCCACTGTGGGAGCATACTGACCACCAGGAAGCAGCTTCTGCATTGAGCATCTTCCCCCTGGTGGTGAGTGCGTGTCATAGCGACCGGTAGTTCCTCCATTTGGTCTATTTGCATATTGACCTTTTATTATGTAGCATCTGTTATGAGCCCTCCTCCACTAGCTATATTTTTTGTGTTATTGAATTTAGAAGTCATGTTAAATTAAGATGGTCATTATTTATTCTCAGGTCAATTAAATAACTTCCAAAGGAGCTAGAAATCAAACCTTGGTTGGCTGAATTTTAAGACTATGGAGTTGTCTTCCTAAGGAGAGAAAAATTCCCATTCTGAATCACTAAACATCCATCCAGTGAACCCACCATCTTTCTGAACTTACAGCTGTCTGAAAAGAGCTCATCTCCTTTCTGAATTTAAATGTTTACCTTACCCATGAGAATATAGTACCCTTTGCCCCAGGGCAATAAAATAATTGTTTTGGTTTTAAAGGTCTTTCCTTCTAGCTCTTAAAGATTAGGACAAACAGAGGTGATGTTTATGTCAACAATGTTATTTAGCCAAATAGGTGACGCCGTTACTGTGAAAGCTAGATGATAGTGGACTCTAGGAAAGCAATAGATATTTATGGATAAAACCAGAGACTCAAAATGAAGAATGCCTTTGAAACTGTAACTTTAGCACATTTGCCTGCATGTTATAATGTATTCACTGTAAAGTCTAGAAACCTTATAAATATATGACTGGCAGTTGCCTCAGGCAGAAATCTTTTACTGATGCAATGAGATAAAAGTAATTAAGCTACATGTAGACTGATGGGTAATTAAATCCATGTGAAGCATTTTGTAACTAATTGCTATGTTCTAATCACAGATTGCTTTCTATTTGTCAAGGTAAGTGTATATAATTACACAGTCCTTATTTTCTTTAATCTGAAATCATCCCAGTTGGATGAATATTTTTAAGCACT
This sequence comes from Murina feae, assembly GCA_004026665.1. Lineage (NCBI taxonomy): Eukaryota > Metazoa > Chordata > Mammalia > Chiroptera > Vespertilionidae > Murina > Murina feae. Next base: position 20,365 of record PVJC01024158.1, read on the forward strand.
CTGAATCTTAGAATATTTGGTACATTTCTTGCATAAAGATAATGTGCACATTTTGTAACTTATGGGCCTTTTATGTAAATAGCTCTTAGTGTCACTGATAGCAGTTCTATGATCAATGGAGATTTCCATAGTATAGATTTATTGCTTATTTTTAATTTTTTTAGTATATTTTATTGATTTTTTACATAGAGGGAGAGGGATAGAGAGTTAGAAACATCAATGAGAGAGAAACATTGATTAGCTACCTCCTGCACACCCACCACTGAGGATGTGCCCGTAAGCAAGACACATGCCCTTGACTGGAATCGAACCTAGGACCCCTCAATCCACAGTTCGACACTCTATCCACTGAGCCAAACCGGTCAGGGGTAAATTTATTTTTATTAGTAAAGCTGATTGTTATTTACTGGATGCTAGTAATGTTCAAAGCACTATGTGGACTGTTGTACTGGTTACAGTAGTCTGAAAAAAAAAACAGTGATTAGTAAATGGATTAAAAACTGGCTATTCCCAGTGACATGGGTAAAATAAATACATAGCTTTCAGAGTTGCAGAGTCTCAGTATGGGACAGTATTGAGGTTCTAGGCATGACTGTGACTACTTGACACACAGTGGCAAGTCTCACCGGGGTTTCTAGAGTCAGGGCTAGAGATGTTTCATCTCTTGGTGGGAGTAGAATTTTGAATGTAGACACCCATTCAAAGCATGTTCTTCATTTGCTTTTTTAAAAAATGGAATCCTTTTTTTATTGATTAAGGTATTACATATGTGTCTTTATCCTCCCACTCCCCCCTCAACTCATGCCCTCACCTCCCTGGTTTCTGTGTCCATTAGTTAGGCTTATATGCATGCATACAAGTCCTTTGGTTTGATCTCTCCCCCTTACCTCCATCCTCCCCTACCTTCCCTCTGAGGTTTGACGGTCTGATCAATACTTCTTTATCTCTTGATCTGTTTTTGTTCATCAGTTTATGTTGTTCCTTATATTCCATAACTGAGTGATATCATGTGATATTTATCTTTCTCTAACTGTCTTATTTCACTTAGCACAATGCTATCCAGTTCCATCCATGCTGTTGCAAATGATACATGCACTGCTGGTGGGAATGCAGACTGGTGCAGCCATTGTGGAGAACAGTATGGAGTTTCCTCAAAAAACTAAAAATGGAACTCCCATTTGAACCAGTGATCCCACTTGTAGGAATATGTCCCAAGAAACTAGAAAACACCAATCAGAAAGGACATATGCCCCCCTATGTTCATAGCAGCACAATTTATAATAGCTAAGATTTGGAAACAGCCTAAGTGTCCATCAGCAGGTGAATGGATTAAAAAACTGGTACATCTACACAATGGAATATGCTGCTGCTTGTTTTGTTTTTTAAAATGCAAGTTGCTTCTACTGCTACACAACACTAGATAGTATGTTCTGGGATGTCTTCTTCTCAGAATAAGACACATGGATTCAATTAGATAATATTTGTGGAATTACTATGAATAACATGTTGACTAAAAGTGAATAGAGATCATATTCTGCAGATTATCTTCATTTGTGAATTTGCCTTTCTCATATCCTTAGTTGGATAGATAGACTGTCTTCTCACCCTCAAGGCAGACTATAAAGCCATTGGATTTAAAAAAACACACACCTTTAATTCTGCTTCTTACATACTTTTTATTAAGTATACTAGGGGCCTGGTGCACAAAAATTTGTGCACTCGGGAGGTCCCTCAGCCCGACCTGTGCCCTCTGGCAGTCTGGGACTCTTCTGGGGATGTCCACCTGCTGGCATGTGTGGTCAGCCTGGGTGTGGGCCTGAGGGCTGTTTTCAGTCTTTCAGGCTGCCCACAGTCCCTTCAGGTTTTGGGTCCCTACTGGGGTACCTGGCCAGCCTGGGTGAGGGGCTGATGGCTCTTTGCAGGCTGGCCAAGCCCCCCATGGGTGTCCCTCACCCCATTGGGGTGTGACCAGCGTGGGTGATGGGCTGAGGGGCGCTTTCTGGCTTTCAGGCTGCCCACAGCTCCCATTCACCCAATGTCCCAGCAAGGCTGGCTGGAAGCAGGTTCCTGGGGTTTATTTATCTTCTGTAATTGATACTCTGTTCCTTTAAGCTGAGGCCTAGGCATGTTAACGAAGTAGTCAGGCCAGCCTGCTGTTTGTTTCACCTCGGAGGCTTCTATCATTGAGACATTGTTGCAAATATGTTGTTGCCTGGAGCCGGGAGAAACCCAGGTTGCTGGCAAACAGTTTCACTTCTGCTGCAAAGGACACTGCCTGTTTACTCAGCTCTGTGAGTGCCGGCCTCCATGTTGGCTGGGGTAATTTGCATACAGTCACTCTGATTGGCTGGTGGGCGTGGCTTAGGTGTCCCGAAGGGATGGTCAATTTCAATATTATGCTTAGATTAGATAGCATCATTGATTATGGTAAAAGATACAATATATCATGAATATTTCTTAACTTTGGTCTTCTAAGTAGTCACCGATGAAAGGCATGGTTTTCTAAGGCTAATTTGTAATATATTGTTTAGGAAGCCAGATACTTTCCCCCTCATTCATCCCACTGTTTTTGTTCCAACTGTTAAAGCTGCCCTGTGTGTTGTGCAGAATTGGACTTTTCTAGCCACACACTGGACCTGCTTTCCGGCCCTATTCTGTAGAAGACTGAGTTTCCTGCCAGCAAATGGCTTCTCTTTTTCAGATGTAAATGTTATGTCGATTCGTTTACATCACTGCACCACATCCTATTGTTTCACCTTTATATTAGTGCAATATGCATAGTAAGTACAGATGTAATGTACTGTGTGTATATTACATTTAAATTTAATGCCTCAAAACATATTCTTGCCCATAGCCTGCTGATGAAATCGTTTTCACATCTCCCTGGCTTACTCCTTAGGGTTATATTTGCCTATTTTGTAAATAGTTAACTCAAATCTTTTTTTGTACATTTAGTTTCTTTATTTCTCTTTCATAGCTCTGTTATCAGTTTTGTGTATATGTGCCTTGGGAAACTTCATGTAGGGGTTGGTGGTGACTACTTAGCAAACACTGCTTGATGATGATAACTGTAGCACTGTGACATGTTGCAAATGTAGTGTTTCACTTTCTAATTGCAAATATATATAACATTTTTGTTTATGTAGTGTTTGAAGTTTATTTGTAGAAGCATGCATTCATTTGGTGAATTTTAAAATAAGTTGATAATTTTCACAAGCACCCTGGCAATCGCTGCTTTAAATCAGGAAGCTCTACTCAGTGTTGAGGGAAATAGGTTATTGATTTCCATTAGACATAAGACTGGCCCTGCCCTACCTAAACATTCGCAGGAAGTAAAGGTTTCACATATGCAGCTTAGTCTCTTGTCCTGGTTACCCGTGCCCTGCCTTGGTCTTTCTTCTTAACTTATATTTTGAAATAAGTGCAGACTTACAAAAATGTCACAAAAATAATACAAAGAGTTCACATTTACCCTTTATCCAACTTTTTCAAATGTTAATGTATTGTATGACCATAGTACAATGATCAATGTCAGAAAAATTAACATTGATATACTACTATTATGTAACCTACAGACCCTATTCAGATTTCACCCATTCTTCCATAATATCCTTTCTCTGGTCCAGGAGGCAATCCAGGATCCTATATTACAGTTAGTTATCTTGTCTCCTCAGTCTCTTCACCTCCAATCTGGGACAGGACCACTGTCTTCCTTTGTGTATATAACTGGGATATTTTTGAAGTGGACCAGATAGTTGTTTTATAGGTCCTTTCTCAAATAGGTTTGTCTGATGTTAAAGTATAAAGTGTATAAAGTATAGCATCTTACATTTGTCAATCATATTATTTAAAGAATTTTCAGTTTCTCTTGATTAATTATTTAGGAAAAAGTACAATTTATTAATGAATTAAAGTTTATGATAATTCTTTCAGTTCTTCATCTCAGATAGTTCTGTAGTCTATACTAGAGGCCCAGTACATGAAATTCATGCACCCTCTCCAATCTGGGACCCCTCAAGGGATGACCAACTGCCCATTTAGCCCCAATTCTGGTGGGCCTGGTCACCCTCAACTGCCCTCCCCTGCAGGCCTGGTCACCCCCAACTTCCCTCCCCTGTTGGCCTGGTCACTCCCTAACTGCTTTCCCCTGTAGGCCTAGGTCCCCCCAAATATCCTCCCCTGTTGGCCTGGTCACCCCCAACTGTCCTCCCTTGTAGGCCTGGCCCCCCAGCTTCCCTCCCTGTAGGCCTGCCCCCCCAACTGCCCTCCCCTGCTGACCTGGTCCCGCAACTGCCCTCCCCTGTAGGCCTGATCACCCACAATTGCCCTCCTTGCTGGCCATCTTGTGTCCGCATGGGGGTGACCATCTTGTGTGTTGGAGTGATGGTCAATTTGCATATTACCTCTTTATTAGTATTACACTGCTACCCAATAAAAATATGTGGGGCCATGTGTGTAATTTAAAACTTTCTAATAGCCACATTAAGTAGAGTAAAAACATACAGGTTCAGTTTATTTTCTAAGATTTTTAAATGTCACCATTTCAACTTATCTAATATAATAAAAGAGAAACATGCAAATTGACCGTTACCATCAGCCAATCAGAGCGGCTGTATGCAAATTAACCCGACCAACAGCCATGGAGCTAGAGCAAACCAAAGCCTTCTGTTGCAACTGCCTGCCTAGGCTGGCTGAGCCTCTGTTCACGGCCACGCCCACCAGCCAATAAGAGCAGCTGTATGCAAATTAACCCAGCCAAGATGGAGGCTGGCTAGGAGGCTCTGCACTGGGAGCCTCCACGGCCGGCTGGCTGGCGTAGCTGTGCCAGGTGTGTCAGCTCAGTGGGGGTGGGGGGTCTGGCCTGAGGCCTCCTTGGGGCGTCCAGGAGCGCCTGTCCTGGGTCCACTGCCTGGCTCCACCCCCTGGGGGCCTCCCCGGGGCATGCAGGAGCACGGGGCCTCTGCAGGGTGTGCAGGAGCAGCCGTCCTGGGTCTGCTGCCTGGCTTTGCCCCCCAGGGACCTCTGCGGGACATCCAGGAACGCCTGTCCTGAGTCCACTGCCTGGATCTGCCCTGGGGGCCTCCGCAGGGTGTCCAGGAACACCCGTCCAGGGTCCGCTACCTTCATCCGCCCCCTAGGGGCCTCCACAGGGCGTGTGGGAGTGTCTGCTGCACAGTGCAGAGAATCTGAAGCCAGTTCACTGCCCAGCTCCACCCCGGGTGTGTTTGCTCAGCAGCAGGGCCCCACCGAGGGATTCTGCACCAGCGTCCGCCCCTGGCTTGCCACCCAACTCTGCGCCAGGTGTGTCCCCTCAGCAGTGTGGGCCCACCAGGCGTGTGCAATCGTGGGCCCTCCGGTGGGAAACGTCCAGGCCTGCACTCACCAGCCTTCCCACCCCCCAGTGCACGAAC
>PVJC01024159.1:0-25792 GCA_004026665.1 Murina feae
GGTCCCTCAGCCCGACCTGCACCTTCTTGCAGTCTGGGAGTCCTCAGGGGATGTCCGACTGATAGCTTAGGCCCACTCCCCACAGGCCTAAGCCAACAGTCGGCCATCCTTAGCACTGCTGCGAAGATAGGAGAAGCTCCTGCCACTGCCACTGTACTCACCAGCTGTGAGCCTGGCTTCTGGCTGAATGGTGCTCCCCCTGTGGGAGTGCACTGACCACCAGGGGGCAGCTCCTGTGTTGAGTGTCTTCCCCCTGGTGGTCATTGTGCATCATAGCAACCAGTCATTCCACCATTCAGTTGATTTGCATATTAGCCTTTTATTATATAGGATATATATATATATATATATATATATATATATATATATATATATATATGGTTTTATTGACTTTTGGAGAGAAATGATGAAGGGAGAGAGAGAGAGAGAAATGTAGATGAGAAAGAAACATCTATATTCCCTCTGGGGATTGAGCCTGGAACTAGGGCACATGTGCCTTGACTGGAATCAAACCAGCGACCTCTTGGTACATGGGTCAATGCTCAACCACTGAGCCACACCAGCTAAGTGTGCATTCAATCTTAATAATAGTGTAGTTGAGTATAGAATTCTAGCTTGAAAGCCATTTTCCTCTGCCTTTTGAAAGTTTCCACTCACCATCTTCCATCTGGGTGTTGAGATGGCTAATGATTGTTTGTGTAGGTTGCCTTTTCTTTTCTCTCTGGAAGCTTTTAGACTTTCTCTTTGTCCTTGACATCCTGCATCGTTACCGCAATGCGTCTGCCTGTGGATTTGTTTTTAGATATCCTGCTTCCTTCACAATGTTATCTTTCTGTTTGGAAAATTATGTCTTTCTTCAATTTTGAAAAATCGTCAACTATTATGATTTGGATATTTCTTCCACCTTTTCTGATATTCTCTAATCCTGGAACTCCTGTTAGATATATGTTGGAATGTCTCATTTTATTCTCATTATTTAACTCTCATATTTTTAATTTCTTGGTCTTTTCTCTGTTCTATTAGCATTAATTCCTTGGTAAAATCTTCTATTTCTCTAATTTTCTCTTTAACTGTACCTACCTTAGTGTTTATCCTGTTTTTTTAAGTTGTTTATTTCAATATTAACAGGTGTATTTTTTTCAATTTCCAGTCATTTTTAAAATCTACTTCTTGATTCACAGCTGCTTGCGTTGTCTTGTGATTTCCTGTTGTTTGTTTGCTTCTATTATTTTCCTTTCCTCTGTCTCTTCTCAGATCACACTCAGTAAGCAAAAGTCCTTTGATGATTACTCTGTTCTTTAGATTTCCTCAGGAGCAGTTTCCCACCGGTTGCACTCAGTGGGCACGTGTTGAAGGCATTTATCTTTACCCTTCGCTTTGAGTCGTTATTTTGCAATCGCCCATTGTTTTGTTTGTTTACGGTTCCTCTTTCTTCTCTCTTGTAGTGTGGCTGGTAGGCTTATGATTAACTCCACTCCCTTCCAAGGTCAAGCAAACAGTCTTTATTGACAGCAATCCAACTTTGTGTTCCTGGGTGGGAAACCACGCCTCTGTTCTTGTTCCTACAGTGAACTGGCTCCTGCCACACACACAGGGGCACTGGTGCCTCTTTCCACTTAGGAGGTGACATTCCAATGGCACTGCCAGTGTCCGGGCCTGGACACCAATAAGCCAGTAACCTGTGCCCCTTCTATGAGTTTTCTCATTCTTTCTAGTACATAGCATTACTTTTGTTTTAGAGTAGCTATGTGCATAAAATAGTTTGTGTATATATATATGAGGGTGCTTTGAGGTGAGAAAAGAGAGAAGCCAATTTCAAACAAAAAGACAACCTACTGAATGGGAGAAGATACTCACCAATTATACATCTAATAAGGGGTTAATATTCCGAATATATAAGGAAGTCATACAAGTTAACATTAGAAGAGCAAACAATCCAGTTGAAAAATGGGCCAAGAAACTGAATATGTATTTCTTCAAAGAGGACATACAAATGGCTAATAGACATATGAAAAGACTAGTGGCCTGGTGCACGAAATTCTTGCACTCAGGGCTGAGGGGTGTGTGTGTTTACAACCTGACCTATGACCTGCCATAGTGCGGGAGCCCTGTGCTCCATTGCCCCAAAGAGGTAGGCCCAGCCCACCCATCCAGGGCTTCTCAATGGATTGCCCCAGAGAGGTAGGCTGGAGCCAGGGGAGGCCTGTGGATCCCTGGGCTGAGCTTTGGCAGAGGCTTGTGGACCCCTGGTGCAAGTGCATGGAGGCCCCTGCCATGGCCCTGCCCCCGGGCCAGGCTGTTGCAGAGGCCTGTGGACTTCCATGTGCCTGTGGACCTCTAGCTGGGGCTGTGGCGGGGGGCCTCTCTGCATGATTGTAGACCCCCGCCCCCAGGTAGGGACCACAGCAGAGGGACCTCTCCACACACCTGTGGACCCCCGGCTGGGGCCACGCACCTGCGGACCCCTGGCATAAGCACTCAGAGAGGCCTCTCTGCCGTGGCCCCACCCCCATCCCTGACGCTGCAAGTCCCTGCCCACCCATGCCTGCTGTGCATGCAGCCTGCTGATTAGTTGTTACTGTGACAGTGCCCCAACCAATTTGCATATTACCCTGTTATTAGTATAGATGCTCAACATCATTAATCATCCAAGAAATGCAATTCAAACCACAATGAACTATCACCTCAACTTGTCAGAAAGGTTATCATCAACAAGTCAACAAACAATAAGTGTAGGTGATGCTGTGGAGAAAAGGGAGCCCTCATGCACTGTTGGTGGGAATGGAAATGGGGCCAGCCACTATGGAAAACCGTATGGAGATTCCTCAAAAATAATTAAAAATAGAACCTCCATATGATCCAGCAATTCCAATTCTGGGGATTTTATCTGAAGAAAACAAAGCACTAATTAGAAAAGATAAATGCATCCCTATGTTTCCTGCAGCATTACGACCGATAGACAAGATATGGCAGCAGGGTAGGTACCATCGATAGATGAATGGGTAGAGAAAATGTGAGAGAGAGATTTAATGAAATACTACTCCACAACAAAGAAAAGTACAGTCTCAACATTTGCAACAACGTGGGTGGGTCTAGAACGTATACTGAGTGAACTAAGTCAGGCGGAGAAAGACAAATACCACATGATTTCACCTACGTGTGGAATCTGAACAAAACAAAACAGAAACAGACCCACAGATACAGAGAACAAGCTGACGGTTGCCGAAGGGGAGGAGGGTGGAGGTTGGGTGAAAAGAATACCTGAAAGACTAACAATTACCCCAAACACTCAGGCTAAGTTAGTGAGCAGGAGGCAGCCAAAAGCCTGGCATCTGCTTAGGAGGTGGATCCCAGTGGGGCATAGGCTGTAGGGGGAGTATTTTTAAAAAGAAGAAAAGAAAAAAAAAACCCATAATGACTTTCAAACGAGGCCCTGTACCATGCCATGCGGCTGCAGGTCCAGCTGTTCTTGTGGACCCCACACCAACGGACTGAGGGACTACAGGCGCTGGAAGCGCTCCCCCAGGGACCGTAACCTTTCCCGCAGCCCTGGGAGCAGGCCTTGTATGAACAGCCCGCTTGTTGTGCCACTGCTGACACAGGGCAGAGCTAAACTGAGCCGATCCAAGGGCACCCAGGGCCTGCGCCCAGTTCCCAGTCCCCACCGTCTGGCTCCCTGAACTGGTCAGTGCTTTCTTCCCATTTCAAAGCCCCTCCTAATCCCTTGCTCCCTGGGATCCTCAGTGAAGGACAGCCGGTCCCTGCATAGACATGGCTCCTGGCCAAGGCTGGGGCCATGCTGTTGGCAGGTGGACACCTCGCTAGAGAAAGTCCCCCGGCCCACCTGGGACCCCAGCCCAGATTTCCTGGGAACGTCAGTCCTGGCTGCATGCGGATGTGCCTAGTGAGGGCCGCATCCTAAAATCTGTGTGCGAAGCCCAGGGGTTAAGGTGCCTCTGCCTACGCTTCTGGTCCAACAGGAAAAACCAGGCCTGTGGGCTCTGGGTGACTGTGGCTGCGGTGGGGAGAAGGCTGTGTCCCCAGAGATCAGGAAGAAAAGGAGAGAAAAGGAGAGCCATTATCCAACAAGTCCACAAACCACCCCGGGGCAGTGTGGGCCCCTGGACCCAGCACCCACTGTGGACGTGACCCTGCAGGTCCCTGTGAGGAAGGGTCGGCCACTTTCTGTCTCTTCTCTCTCTCGCTGAGCCCTGACTTGTGCCGGCTCCCCCAGCTCCTCCCATCTCCCACTATCACCAGATAGGGAAATAGGAATTTTTAGGGGTGAAATAGGCAGGTTTAGGGAATTTTTTAAATTAAGGGGGTCCATGGAAAAAACACAGGGCTACAGAGTCGCAAAAGGGTACATTATTTCCATAAGACAAGGAAGCTGGAAGTGGCAGAAGTTACATTTCCGTAAGATAAGAAAACTGGGGGTAGCTAAAGGTCTATATCTTAATAATAAAAGGCCAAGAGGCAGCACAGCCGAAATGACTAAACTACTGGTCACCATGAGGGGACCCTCCCGCCCCAACCACAACAGGGGGCGTGGCTGGCCTGCAAACTGCCTGCGGCCTCATGCCCAGGCCAGGGTGGCACCTGGGGGCCGGGCGTGTGTGGCGCAGTCCTTTAAACATAAAGGAAGACTGGTGCTCTGAGGCATGGTGTTATTATTCATGGTGTCCCATGCGGCTGGACAGTTTTAGATGTGAGGCATGTGTTTCCCTTTCTTTTCCCTCCCGTGTCCAGACGGGAGCTGCTCTGGGTTCTATTTCACAGGAGATGGAGGTGGCAAGTGGAAGGAAGTGACCAGAAGTGGTTCTTGGTGGTTTTGTGAGTCCAAAACCCCAGAAGAATCTTTTAGAGGGTGTACTCTAAAAGGCTGCGGAATGAAGGGAGGAGAGAATTTGCTGAGAGGGGAGGAGGTGGGGAGAGAGGGCTGGAGGGGAGGGGGTCTGCCATCCTTGCTGTACCCTTTTCTAAGTGGAGACTAATTGTTTTAACTTCCTCTTGTGTAGACAGCTGATTGCCTTCCCCCCCCACCCACCCGAGGGGATGCAAGTTTACCCTGCAGCAGCCAGGGCCACGCAGGCGGGTCCCCTGAGTAGAAGTGGCTGTCCTCTGTCCTCCGTCACTTCAGGGCCCACAGAGGCAGCTTCTGCCCCTCTGGATGCTAGGAGCAGAGTCGGGCCCATCTCCCGAGTTTTACAGAAAAGCTGGAAAGCTGGATTCGATGTGAACTCTCCCAGTTTTAAAATGTGAGTTTCCGTGTTTTTAGAATTCTCTGTGTTTCTTAGTAAGATGCATCACACCTGGCTGGCCCATGGCACCCAGTAAGGACTTTGTTCTAGATCAATCTTACTAGACACATTTTTTAAAATCAACCAATGCTTCTGCTTTTGGCCTCTAGCCATACATTTAAGTTAAAGGACAATTAAAATGCAAAACTGTGATTCAGTTCTACGAACCACCTATAGGAGAGTGCTGCCTCAGGGTTAGTTTTTCCCCTTGTACAGTCGGTGCCAGGACAGCTCGGTGCCTGGACCTGGACAGGATGGTGTCTGGACCTGGACAGGTGGTGCCTGGACCTGGACAGGATGGTGCCTGTGTAAGGGCGGAAGGGCAGTGCGAGAGTGCAGATGGAAGGGCGGAAGGGCGGTGCGAGAGTGAAGATCTGCCAATAGGGATGCAGAGGAAATGCCCGGCCAAGGACCTTCCCTTGACCAATCAATAGGGGCCACACGCGTTACCCCACCCACTACTTCCGGCCCTATAAATCCTTTGGTTTGCCTGAAACCGGCACTTCCTCCCCCGTCGCGCCATTGTGCGGCGGGCAAGCGGGGAGTCCAAGTTAACTTCTATAATAAAGCTCTCATGTTCTTGCAACGGTTTTGGGGCTCACTCATAGTCTTTGGGGGCCATGACTTCTGGGTACAACACCTGGACCTGGACAGGATGGTGCCTGGACCTGGACAGGATGGTGCCTGGACCTGGACAGGATGGTGCCTGGACCTGGACAGGATCGTGCCTGGACCTGGACAGGATGGTGCCTGGACCTGGACAGGATCGTGCCTGGACCTGGACAGGATGGTGCCTGGACCTGGACAGGTGTGCCTGGACCTGGACAGGATGGTGTCTGGACCTGGACAGAATGGTGCCTGGACCTGGACAGGATCGTGCCTGGACCTGGACAGGACGATACCTGTACAAGTAGCCACAGCATGACTTGTTCAGTGGTTTCACTAGAATAAATCATCTCTTCATTGGGACACTTTCTGGCATCAGATGTCATGGTCCAGACCACATCCCTCATGGCCACCAGTGTGAAAGCCGGCCCGGCGTCCTGCAGCACAGGCTGCACACCTGTGTCTCGGGTGTCTCTCCTCCCTCCACCCCCGCCCCCTCCCGCCCTGCGATGGTTCCATTCGTCTAAGTTCTCCACTTGCTGGGGCAGATGCTGCCTTGCATTTGCCTAGCTCTTCACATCGACAAGCCTCTCCCCACTCACTCGCCAATTTAATCCACCAGGATCCAGAAATGTGCTGCGGTTCCTGATTCTCAAAGAAGTTAGGCAGGTGCCTGCGATTTCTAAGTGCTTAGAGGCAAACCCAAAGCCTCTCACCGCAGGTCCCTTATCCTGGTGCTCTCCCTCCCACCCTAGCACCCACAGCCCCGCGTTGGGGTCCTCCCCAGGCCCTCCCAGGGCACTGCCTGCGGGTTACTGTGTCGGGGTTCAGAACCAGTCACCTCAAGTGGTGCCTCTGTGGTCTGTGGGGTATTTTGAGCTAAAAGCAACCAAGATCCTGTGGGCTCAAGAGCAGCTTCTGCTCCTCCCTTAACTCCTCAGTGGTTCTCAACCTTCTGGCCCTTTAAATATACCTTTAAATATAGTTCCTGGTACTGTGACCCACCCATAAAATTATTTTTGTTGCTACTTCATAACTGTAATGTTGCTACTGTTGTGAATCATCATGTAAATATCTGATATGCAGGATGGTCTTAGGCGACCCCTGTGAAAGGGTCGTTCGACCGCCAAAGGGGTCGACCACACAGGTTGAGAACCGCTGCCCTAAAAGAGCTTAAATTAGGAGCCTCGCCCATGATGAATGCATCTCCAGGAATGACTTCCTACCTGTCTATGGGCAAGCAAACTGCTAATTACTAAACTGTCTGAAGCCCCGCTGTGCCTCCCCTCATCCCTCGCTCAGAATGTCCCTTCCCCACGGTCCCTTTCTGTCTCGGAACCTCTCCCACATGTGGGGTCTCTCACTCGCCCCTAATCACATGTATGTGATTCTGGTATTGGTGAAAGTGGAGTTCTGGGGATGCTGCGAGGAAAAGAGTTTCCCGAGCCTCCCCCCGCCCCCCGAGGATGGGGTTTCATGGAAGCTCTGTTGACGATGTAAAATTTAAGAGGTCCCCCTCCAAGGTCCATCTCTGTCTGTCTCGCCGTGGAAGACGTCCAGCAGGGCCTGAATGAAGGCTCCTGCCCGCAGCGTCTGCTCCAATGGAAAGCACAGCACAGCCCAGCGTCTGGCCGGCTCCTCTTGTGCTCCCAGCGGCAGGCAGCCCCTTGCGTGTAGCAGGCAGAGCAAGAGCAGCCGGGGAAGGGGAGCTCTGCTTGGGAACTTCAACTGCCCAGGGTTTCCCACAGGAGCAGGGCCTCCGCCCTCCCAGCCACCCATTGTTCCCCCCGGCTAGACTGGCAGACAGGCCCCTTCTCCACTGTGCAGGCGCCCATCTGCCCCTTTGTCCCATCCCTTCCCCAAGGATCGGCAGGGCCTGGACAGGCGGCCCCTGGGGAGCATGAGCCCTAGCTTCCTGGTGAAGCTGCCCAGAGGATCAGGCTCCTAACGTCAGGCCTCCCCTCTGCTCCCTTCCTCTCATTAGTGTTAATAACTAGCTAATGACAACGGTAACAGTCCAGCGGGGCTATTTCTCTCGCTCATCTGTCTCATGTCCTTTTGGTTATTAGATCATCTGGAAGAGCACTGAGGCAGAGGGACTCCTCCCCGCCCTGGGCACCCCTGGTCCTCACGTGCAGTCCCTCTTCAAGGACGTGGTTAGTAAATAGAAAGTAGATTTTTGTCCTCTTTCTTCTTTTTAGCAGAATAGCCTACTGTTTCGCAGCAGGCATTTTGTGCCCAGGACTGCAAGGCTTACAAATGGGAACATGCCCACTGTTTTATTTTCTTCATTAGCTCTACTGAGTGATTTATCGCTGTGTATATATGTGACATTGGCCCGTTATTGTCAGGAGCAGGCTCGCCAGTTAACTGCTGAGACTCAGACAAAGCCCAGGGTATTAGTCATGGCGGCTGGGAGGGGAGGTAGGGGGTCTGCTGAGAGCTAGGAGTTTGGGTGAAGGCCTGGTTTGAGGGTACAGGAATGGGTTGATGAGGACCACAATAGCCAGCCCTGGTGGAAACAGCTAGACAAGGAGTGTGAGGCAGCCATTAAAAGATTCAGAGGGGCCCAGCCAGACAGGTTCCGTGGTTGAGCATCGACCTATGACCCAGGAGGTTGTGGTGGTTCCATTCTGGTCCGGGCACATGCCTGGGCTGCGAGAGAGTGAGGAAGGGAGACGATTCACTCTCATTATTGATGTTTCTATCTCTCTCTTCTTCTCCCCTCCTCTTTGAAATCGATAAAAATACATTAAAAAAAAAAGATTCAGAGGGAAGGCAGGGATGGGTGGGTGGGAAGAGACCCAGCAAAGAGCTTGTGTGCATATATGCACAACCCATGGGCACAGACAATGGGGTGGTAGAGACCTGCAGTGAGGGGTGGGGGCAGGCAATAAGGAGTCAATGGGAGAAGGAAGGGGACATGTGTAATGCTTTCAACAAAAAAGATTTGTTTAAAAAGACGATTGGGTGTAAGCTGTTGCTCCTTTCCCCTGGAGCTGGGGGGCCTGTGGGGGTTGCAGTAATGAGTGATCAGGTTGTTTGCCTGAGCCTCCTGCACCAGGAAAGTCTGCTCATAGAAGACAGGGAGCTGTTTGCGGGGGAGGTTGGGTATGGGTGGGCTCAGTTCTCATTTTGTTTGTTTTTATTAATCCTCACCCGAGGATATTTTTCCATTGATTTTTAGGGAGATTGGAAGAGAGAGGGAAAGACAGAGAGAAACATTGATGTGAGAGAAACACATCGATTGCTTGCCTCCTTACTTGCACCCAGACCAGGGCCCGGGCTGGGGAGAAGCCTGCAACCAAGGTATGTGCCCTTGACCGGAATCAAACCCAGGACCCTTTGGTCAACAGGCCGATGCTCTATCCATTGAGCCAAACAGACCTAGGTAACATACATTCTGAAATGAGCAACAAAACTTACACTGCTCATTTAGAAACACATTTTAATAAAATTAGTGTTTTTTTAAAGAAGGGTAGACGATGGTTGGCTTAAAGCTAGTCTCCTGGGCTCTGTGAGCACCCCTCTGAGCATCTCCCCACACCCACTCACAAACATTTCCCTACCTACTGTGTGCCTGGGGGGTGGGCAGGGTGGGAGGCACACCCCGGCGGTGGGAGTTCTCTCTCTCCCCCCTCAGCCTCAGGAGCCCCTGCACTGACATCACACCAGGACACACACACATATCAGTGAGCTCTGTGAGGCCCCAAGGTCTGACCCAGCCCCCAGATGTCTTCCAGCCTCAGCACAGGCTCCTCAGTGAAACCTGGCACCCCTTCTGCAAAGCAGACCCGGGCCGAGGCGGACAAGGACAGTGCTCAGACTTGTGGTGCCCTCCCCACCCCCACCATCTCCTCCATGGCGCCTGCCCTGCCCCACAGCTTACAGGGGTGTGTGTGCTGACGGGGAGGAGGGGGAAGAGCTCCCGCTGTCCACACCGCAGCCACTCCCTGCCTCCCTCTTCCCTATTCCCTGCCAAGGCTGCCACGTTGGCTCTGTCTTGGGTCTTGTTCTCTTGGGAATCACGTTGCCCACAAGGAAAGGGTTCCTGAGAGCGGTTTCACCGTGATGCCTCATCAGCCCTGAGTTATCGCCCCTGTCCTTCGTGATGCTATTCAGGAAGCTCAGGACGCCAACTCGAGCTAGAACGCGCAGAGGCTGACCTTTAATGGAGTTTGCTTAACAGTAAGCAGTTACTGTTGGAGCCAGGGCTCATCTATTAAAATACGAGGAAGGACACAGCAGGTACCAGGCAGGCTTAGCATTTGCACTTTGCCTGGAAGTCTGCAATCATGTCGCCATTCATCGTCTAAAATGTTGGCATTCGACCATGTCATGAAAATACTAATCTTGACATGATGAAAAAAACTGTTTCACTCTAAAACAACAACAACAACAACAACAACACACACACACACACACACACACACACACACACACACACACACACACACCACTGTTGCACTCAGTGAGCCGGAAGAACACGATCCATCGGGCTCTGAGGCGGGCAGGCACTGGGGGCTCTGGTGGTAACACAGGCTTTGACGGTGCCAGGTGACAGTGTGGTTTGACAAGACACAGAGCTGGACACTCACCATGCTGAGTCTCACGGTTCATCCCAGGGGGCCAAGGCTGGAAATGAATTCACTCACGTGCGTGCGTGCCCATGAAGTGAACACCGTTAACTGACGGTTCTTAGAACCATGGGAGTCACCTTGCGAGTCTAGACTGCATCACGGTAATGACCTGGGGCTTTGCTAAAAGCTACAGCAGGTCGTGTTTTAGAAGAGGGTGGTGTGACGCAGCAGCAGCAGCAGCAGCAGCTGTGGTAGCAGCAGCTGGAGCAGCAGTGGCAGCAGCAATACGAGGAGGAGCAGCAGTAGCAAGTACCATTGGAGGAGCAGCAGCAGCGACAGGACCTGGGCATTTACCAGGTACCAAATGCTCTTCTAAATCTTTATGTGCCATCATTTATCTCCACCTGACTAAGTTGCCTTGAGGCTTTACAAGGAGGAAACTGAGGCACCAAGCGGTTGAATAACTTGGGTCCCGTGTCAGGGCTCCTGGGCATTGGGAGTTTCTGGAGGAGTTCCTGGGGTCAGCCCTCTGGAGAGGGAAGAAGCAGGGCTGGGCCCAGGAAGGCATGGAGCCCTGAGGCAGTTCCTGCAGAGGCCTCAGCCAGCAGGGGGCGAGGGTGGTTGCAATCTGCTGGCATTGGGTGCAGACCGCCCAGGGGGCAGTGGTCCCAGGCGAGAGGCGAGGTGACTCCCTTCAGGGCAGTGTGTTTTGTAGGGTGTAGGGTGGGGGTGGGAGCCCATGCCAGTGGATTTGGAGTCAGGGCGGGTGCTGATGCTGGGCATTTGGGTGAGAGCTAAGAGCCACCCCGTTATAATCCAAGAGCCTGAACACTGTTTTGTTGTTGTGGTTAATCCTCACCGAGGGTATTTTTTCCATTAATTTTTAGAGAGAGTGGAAAGGTGGCAGGAAGGGGGAGGAAGGAAGAGGAGGAGGAGAGAGAAACATTGATGTAAGAGATAAACATTGATTGGGTTGGTGGCCTTCCGCACATGCCCAGACCAACTGGGCTAGGGTTAAACCTGCAATCTAGGTACGTGTCCTTGGCCAGGTCTCGAACCCGCACCCCTTCAGTGCTTGGTGCGTGGGCCAACGCTCTAACCACTGAACCACCGACCAGTGCCAAGAGCCTGCGCTCTTGGAGGTGCCAGGTTGGGTGGCTCATCCCTTCAGGTGAGGGAACAAGCCTATTAGCTCAGGAATTCATCGTCTCTCAAGGAGAAAGCCCATTCGGCAAGAAGTCACAGAATCATGCACGAGGCCAACAGTGTGCTGTGTCCACTTGGCCTGGCTGGGACAGTGGGGCCTCTACCCAAAATCCTCCGCTCAGGATACCGGCTGTGGGGATCAACTGGACCAAGCCTGAGTCTAGCCCCGAGGAGCTTGTCTGACCAGAACTCTGGTTGATGGAGGCCAACCCCCCAGGAAGGCCCCACAGACCTGAAGCTGGAGAAGCTGGTCCAGCAGAGCAAAGCCTGTGACACTCCACCCTGAGGCAGTCCTGGATCTGCACCAGGATCTGCACCAGGATCTGCACCAGGATTGCACTCCCACTGAAGGAAGTCCCAGAGGGCAGAGCTGGGGGCCACCGGGATCTTGTCGCCTCGTCCTCCCTGCTGGGACAGGTGTGCAGAAGGGCAGCTCGCCACCACGTGCTGCTTCTTCTCTTCCCAAGGGGACTTTTTAAATTGCAATCACCCCATTTTCCCTCCAACATTAGGAGATGGGTGTGTTGGAGACAAAGTTATAACTTAGCCCCCAGCGCCATGCTTAAGGGGGCCGCTGGTCTCAGTGCGTATCAGCCAGCACCTGTCCCAGGTCCCTAGACGTGGGGTGTCGCCCGCCCCTGGAGGTGAGAGCAGTGACCTTGGGCGGGAGGACCAAGGTCAGATACTGGACTCCGGGCCCTGGAGGAGGATGTGGAGAGGGAAGTGCCCTCTGTTGCCCTCCCCACAGCCCTGCGCACTCTTCCCTACAAATCCTCCCTCTGGGTCTGGAGCCAAGGGGGCCTGTGGGATTTGGGGTCCCTGGGGACAGATGGGGAGCAGGGGAACCTTCCCAAGTCTTGGTGGCAGGAGTTCAGGCCCCTGATTCCTATCCAGCCGCCCATGAGCTGGCAGTGCCCACAGCCCCAGCTCTGGCCTCAGGACCCCTCCCTCTTCCTTCCTACCCCCTGGGTGAGCAGGCAGGTCAGGCACTGACCCCAAGCCGAACCCCAGCGACCTCAGCTGTGCAGCGGAGAAATCTATGTACCTATCTCACAAGGACGTGGGGCCCACCGGAGTGTGGGGACTGGCACAGTAAATATGTAATAAAAGGTAATTGTCCCTTTTATAGCCTGGGACCCAGGACATGCTGCACCTGGGGCCAGGCCTCATGACTTGGTTCAACTATGACAAACAACAAATACTGGAAACCTGTTCCTTGTTTGAGCCACTGGGATCTGCATTCCTCCAAGGACTTGCCAAAAGCATGGTGACTGCGGAAAGGGGCCCCGAGGAGGTGAATTAGCTCTCTCACCCGCCGTGAGTGGGCGAGGGGCCCCGTCTGTCTCATGAGGACCCGCCGAAGGACCTGGGCTCACTGGGAGGTGGGCTGCATGTGGCATCTGAGAGTGCTGAGCCTCCTCTTACCGTTTGGCACACCTTCTCTGCATCCCATATCCTACAACCCCGGGGCCAGCTGATTCTCTTTTGCTCCTCTGACTATGGGCATCCGGGGGACTGGGAACTGGTTGCCTTAAAGCACAGAATTATCGTCTCCAGCTTAAGCAGCGCAGAGCCAAAGAACATCTTCTCACTGCCGGGTGGTGACTGGTTCCCTTATTCCCCTCAAGGGTCTCACTATCTGACACAGGCATTTTAAAATCAGTTAGTGATTGTACATGCATCATTGGTAAAATTACGCAATATCCCATACAGACAACAGAACATATTTCATGCAAAAAGGTATAAAGAAAAATAAGTGATCCTCTGTGGAGTCACTGTCCAGGACAAGAAACAAATGGTCACCAATGCCGCTGTGTCCAGATCTCAGCCTGCGCTCCCCCTCCTTGCACCCCACTTATTCCCTTAGTGGAAAACACTGCACTGAATTGTGTGTTTACCCATTTCTTGCCTTTTATAGTTTCCCCATGTAGGTACCTGCCTCTAAACAAAATCTTATTTAATGTTGAATGTTTAGAACTGTACATGACTGCGATCATCTGGGTGTGTTCTGCAAATTGCCCTTCAGCTCCGTGTTTTGAGAGCGTCATCCGTGGTCATGGGTAGGGCTGTGGTTTTCTCATTTTCATCGGTGCATAGTATTCCACCTATGAATGTATCCCTCTGTGTTTATTCCACGTCCTATTAGGGTAAGGTGACCAGACGTCCCGCTTTTGGCAGGACAGTCCTGATTTTTAACAGTTTGTCCCGCGTCCCGCGGCGTCTTAAAAAAGTCCCGATTACTCTTCGTAGTATTTTAAGTAATAATAAAAAGAAAAGAAAAGAAAAGAAAAGAAAAGAAAAAGAACCCCCTCACCCCTGGTCAATGGTGTGCCCTTTAAATCTGGTCACCTTATATCGGAGGGAACTGACAGCAGTTGCCTGTCAGTATGTGGGTTGTTTCCATGTTTTTTGCAATAGAAATCATGTTTCCGTGAACATCCCTGTGGAAGTTTCTGGGCACTTTGCACAGACTTTAGGGCACATACTTAGGAGTGGAATTTCTGGGTGAAAGTTTGCATATCTTCAACATTACTGCAGAATACTGAAGAGTTTTCAAAGTGGCTGTACCACTTTACTAGTAGATCCTCCTCCTTTCTCTTTGCCTGCCCTCCAACTGACTACATTTTGGCCATACATGGTATTGGGTAACTTTATTATTTTGTCAATTTAGCATTTGGGTGTTTTTGTGATGAAATACACATTACATAAAATGTACTATGGTAACCATTGTTCAGTTGTACAGTTCAGTGTTATCTATAATAATAAAAGCATAATATGCTAATTAGACCAGATGTCCTTCCGGACAACCTTACAGACAAAGCCGGGACTACAAGGGAAGCCTGGGTCCCAGGTGCCAGGGAGAAGCTGGTGCTGGCAGCCGGGGAAAGGAAAGCCTACTCTTGCACAGATTTTGTGCATCAGGCCTCTAGGTAAGTATATTCACATTGTTGTGCAGCCATCACCCATCTCTCTCTCCAGAACTTCCCATCTTCCCAAGTAAACTCTGTCCCCATTAAACACCAACTCTCTCTCCCCCTCCTCAGCCCTGGGCACCCACTCTTTGTTTCTTGCTCCAGGAGCCCCTAGAAGTGGAAACACACTGTGCTTGTCCTTTTGAGTCTGGCTGGGTTCTCTCAGCCCAGTGTCCTCAAGGTTCCTTCACGTCAGAGACCTCACGGGTTTGATCTGTGCCCCACATACTACAATGACATGTGTCTGGGTGTTTGTGGAAGGGATTGGTTAGAGGATTGCTGCCTAACCAGTCTCCGTCTGACTCTGGTCTTTGCCTCTGGGGCTGTAGCTTGAAGACCATGGGGCAGGGAGAGATGTTGTCTGAGCCTGCTTGGGCTGCAAGACAAAATACCACAGGTGGGGGGGGGGGGCTTAAATTACAGCACAAATTTATTTTCTCACAGTTCTGGGGGTTGCAAGTCCGAGGTCAGGGTGCCAGCCTATTCGGTACCTGGTGGGGGCTCCTTTCCTGGCTTGCAGAAGGCAGCCTTTTCGTTGCATCCTCACACGGCCTTTCCTCCTAAGTGTGCACATCAGTCCTACCACTCCACCAATCCACCCTCGGGCCTTATTTAACCTTAGTTACCTAACAGCCCTATCACCAAATCGAGTTACATTAGGGTTATGAATTTGGGGGGAGGGTGAGTCATTATTCAATCCACAGCAGATGTAAAATGGGGGAGACCAGGACCAGCTGGGACCCATAGGCATGAGCTGAGGCCCACAAGGCCAGACTGTAGCCCTGACCTCAAGGAGGGTTTCCTGAAGAAGTTGGGATCGGGCTCGTCATTGCGGAGCGAAACACACGCTCAGCCCAGGGGCAGGACAAGCTGGAGGATCTGGAGGAAAGGGAAATGTTTGCAAGGAGGCGAGTCTGCAGACCAGCACCAAGGCGTGGGTGCAGAATCTGGCCCTACTTCATTTCTGCCCTCGAAATCTCCAAGATCTCTCAGGGTCCAACCCAAGCAGGAACACACTCGGGCGAAGCTGTCACAGCACAAAGCCACCGCATCTTCTGGAAGTTCTCACACTTCATTTTCACGCGTGGTCTTCAGCTCCCCCGTGCTGATTCACGGGGATGACACGGTGTAGGGTGCTAGCTCCACCTTCTTCCATGTGGATCACAGGCTTTCCCGTCAGACTTCTGCACTGACCTGCAGGCCCACCTGCAACCTTCATGTCTCCTCGTATGCTGTGTCCATGCTCTCCTTTCTCTCCCATCACTGTGTCCTCTTTTCACTATGCCAACACCACGTACAGCTCCCGACAATGATGTTAATGGACCCCACCTCTGACCGTCGGTCCTCGGAAGGGGACGGTTTACTTGGGAATAACCCTGCCGTGTCTTTGCTCTTCTGCAGCTGAGTCTCGGTGATTCTTGGTCCTTTTTTCTCTCATGCTCTTGCATATTTATTTTAGATTAAACTCATCAATGAACTCCGATACCCATGTGTTAGGGTTGTCACAGAAGAGCAAAGAAACGCTAAGAATGCTTCCTAGAGAAAGGCGGGGGGGGACCCATTTATTAACACTAGTGGCCAGTGAAGTCTGGGAGTAATTTCCAAATCAGTGAGGTACCGCACAGAGGCTTCACTTTTTATAATCTTCCGAGGTCTTTTCTTGCAGATATGATGGTTCTGCCCCCTTGTGGGCTTACGGGAAAGGCCCCCAGGTGTTAGGGTTCCCAGGTCCTATCAGATGATCTGTCCTGGAGCAGAGGTAATGACCTTCCCCTACTTCTCCCCGCCCCCCTCCCCCAGGGCAGTGCACTGTTCCGTTTTTATGGCCTGACATGGCTTGCAAGACCAGTTTCCTCCTCAGGGTCGCTGAAGGAGGAGTGCAAGAGGCCAAAGGGGTAAAGAATTATGAATTCATTAGGTCACCTGGAAAACCAGATGGGCTGAGCCCCAAAGTGTGCCAGCAGCCACAGACAGGGAGTCGGAGGTTTTAAAGGATTCTAGGTGGGCTTTTTCTGGGCGGAGAATTCTCTGAGCAGATCCTGAGGGGAAAGATAATGGTCTTAGCAAGTGGAATGTGGTCTTAGCAAGTGAAACCTGGTCTAAGCAAAAGGGAATGTCCATTGTGAAGTAGTCTAAGGTCAGTTTCCGGGAGGGGGTGTTGATTCAATTATTTGATCAAACCTAACAACATGTATTAAAATTTTTAATATATATTTTATTGATTTTTTTACAGAGAGGAAGAGAGAGGGATAGAGAGCTAGAAACATCGATGAGAGAGAAACACTGATCAGCTGCCTCCTGCACACTCCCCACTGGGGATGTGCCTGCAACCAAAGTACATGCCCTTGACCGGAATTGAACCTGGGACCCTTGAGTCTGCAGGTCGACGCTCTATCCACTGAGCCAAACTGATTAAGGCTGTATTAAAATTTTGGTTGCAATTGTAGTATTAAATCCATTATGTCAATTTAAAGAGACAATTGATATAACATGGTAGCTTCTATAACATTGTGTCTTCTGTACACGAATTGCCATCTCTCCATTTATTCAGTCTTTACTACCTTTCAGTAAAGTCTTATCATTTTCTCCATAACAGTTTTTACATATGTTGGTAGATCTATTCAAGGTAACTAATATTTTGTCGCCATTAAAGTGGCATACCTTTGTAGTTTTTCTCAGCTTTGTATGACCACACATTTTAAAGATACAGGAAATAAGAAAGATTAGTACAATGAATACATTGTCCTCCTACACCCAACAATTATGAACACTTTTTCCATATGTGGCTTTTCCTTGATGAACCATTTGAAATTAAGTTGCAGACATTGTGACATGCTTCTTCGAGAATGGCATTTTCCTACAAAGTCTCACTGCCATTATCACAGTAGGTGGGACATTTAAAATGTGCATTTCCAAACTGACAAACAAAATAGACATGGAAGCAATCAACAGACTGAGGATCCTCAGATGGAAGGGAGGAGGGAGAAAGAGATCAACCAAAATGCATATATATGCATAGCCCATGGACCAGAGAAAAGTGGGAAGGGAAGGGAGTGGGGAGAAGGGAGGCATCTGTAATAACATAGAACATTTTCTAAAACGTGCATTTCCAATGCTTAGTGGGTGGTACAGAAGAATGTAGTTATTTTTGTGTATTTCCTCTGTATTTGTCAAATACAAGTAGCTAAACTATCTTCATTCTCATGATTGTCTCTTAATTCTTTGAGGTTTTGTAGGTATACAATCATATCTTCAAATACTGACAGGATTTTTCTTCTTTCAGTGTCATTTCTTTTTCTCACTGACTACCTGAGCTAAAATATTCAGGATGATGATGAGTAGAGTGGTGCTAGAAGTAATATTTTTCATTCTATCATTAAAAGTATTTGGGGGGATTTTTAAATGTCACGTAAGAAAGTTACTTTTTACTTCACCTTTGCAAAGGACTTTTTTGCCAAGTTCTCATGAATGCATGTTGAATTTTATTGAATGCTCTTTCTAAATATGTTAAAATGGTGTCATGATTTTTTTTTGTTTTAATGTGCTACTGGGTTGAACTATAATGAACGCTGCTTTTCTAATATTAAAGCAATCTTACATTCCTACATAAAACCAACTTGGTCATAATCTTTTTATACATTTTTAGATTAATCTTCCTACTATTCGTTTGGGATTTTTATATTTCTATTCAGGAATAAGATTGGATTGTCATTTTCCTTGAACTATTTCCCCAGGCTTAGGCACTGATAAATTGGACAGTATTTTCTATATTTCTATTTCTTTGAAGAATGTTTGAAAGATTGGAATAGTATGTTTCTTATAACTGTCTCTAAGAATCAACCTGGAAAACCATCAGGCCAATTGTTTGGTATAGGTTTCTATATAAGCCCATTAATAAAGCTGGTTCGTTGTGTTGCTCAAATCTATATGTGTTTGTTTAGTTGGTTAGTTGGTCGGTTTGCTTGAACCTCTCATAACTAGGAGAGAAGATGGTGAATTTGTAAAGATCTTGTAGTTTTTGAAATATTTTCTTTATACATTTTTGGATATAGTTCACCACTGTTATATTTTCCAAGTGATCTTTTTATTTATCATTATTAAGTAACTCTCCTTATTCTCAATGCAACTTTTTATTCTACAGTTTATCTTGTCCACTATTAATATAGTCAATCCAGCTTTCTTTTGTATATGCCCATCTTACATGTTTCATAAATAACATACAATTGTCTAAAAAATGAAATAATGTGATAATTTATATCTTTAAAGAAGTCTATTCATAAAAAATGGGATCATTTGGAGCTCTTAAATGTATTATGGCTACTGGTGTATTTGTATATATTTCTATATTTATATTTGTCATGATTTTTTTTCTGGGTTCAACTTTATTCCTCTTCCTGCCTTCATCCTTCTTCTTTACTTTTTTTTCACTTGGTTTTATTGAATTTTCCCCATTATCTGATTGTTTCTACTTTATTTCATTTCATTTTTTTTATTGTTTCTACTTTAAATGAACCATTTGAAATTAAGTTGCAGATATCGTGATATTATTTAGACACAATCAACATATACTCCATTTCTATTCTTTTGTAATTCTCTTTTTAACAAACATGTTCAACAAAGTCTAAAGTTATTCAGTATGTTTATTCTCCTCCAGAATTATACAATAATTGAAATACTTTAATTTTGTTCATTCCACTAGGGATAATATTAGGTTTTCATGCTATTATTTTCCAACATTTTAGTTCTACTTTTGTTGCTGTTGTTACTGCCTACTTTTACAAGTTAAACATTTTCAGTAGTGTTATTTAATGTTGGCAATATTTGGTTAGACTTACCCACATTTTTACTATTTTCTTGGCTTACCATTTCTTCTTGTATTTCCTTCTGTGATTATCTTGATTTGTCTGGAAATGTCTTTCCCTTCTTTCTTGAAGGATACTTTTACAGGATATGAAATTCTAGATTGACAATCACTTTTCCCCACCACTTTAAATATTTTAATCTATTATAGTCTGCCTTCCATTTGGGGACATTTTGTTTCAGGATGCTTTTTATTTTTTAAATAAAGTTTTTCACAATTGATTCACAAATAACTCTTCTTCGGATTCTTTTTTTTTTTTTTTTAATATATTCTATTGATTTTCCACAGAGAGGAAGGGAGAGGGATAGAGAGCTAGAAACATCGATGAGAGAGAAACATTGATCAGCTGCCATCTGCACGCCACCTACTGGGGATGTGCCTGCAACCAAGGTACATGCCCCTGAATGGAATCGAACCCAGGACCCTTCAGTCTGCAGGCCGACACTCTATCCACTGAGCCAAACCAGTCAGGGCCCAGGATGCTTTTTAGATCCTGTTTTTATTTGAGGGTTCTGCAATTTCACTATATTCGATTTAACTGTGGATTCCTCCTTTTTTCTGCTTGGAATTTGTTTTGCTTTAATAATCTGAAGATTCATGACTTTCCTCAGTTTTGGAAAATTCTCAATCATTATTATTTCAAATACTGTTGTACCTTTTTCTCTTTATTATCACATTTGGAGATATAATTAGACACATTTTAGATTGTCATACTCTATTCTCCATATCACTTAGCTTCTTTCTTATATAATTAAAAAATAAGTTAGTATCTCTCTGTGAATTTCTTTAGATCTACATTCCATGGCACAGATTCCCTCCTCAGCCAATGGAAATTTACATTTTTAAAAAATTTCTAGAAGTTCCCTTTAGTATTTTCTCCTTATTTCTGCCAGGTAATTTTAAACAATCTTTGCTTCTTTTTGGATTCTCTTTCTTATTTTTTAAAATCATAAACATGCTTATTTTCTCATTTGTGTCTAATAATGGCAATATCTGTGGTCTGATTATATTGCTTGTTGTTTCTGTCTACTTTTAGGTCTTCTCTGAACTGTTTTTTAGTAAAGTCTTATTGTAATTGTGACTGTGTGGGAATTTTTCCTGGGTTAAGCGGTGTATTAGTGAGGGTTCTCCAAAGGACACACAACTGAAATGGTGTGTGTGTGTGTGTGTGTGTGCGTGTGTGTGTTTATCATAGGAATTGGCTTACATGATTATTGAGTCCAAAAAGACCCATGATCTGCCATCTGGAAGCTGGAGGACCAGGAAAGCTGGCGGTGGAATTCAGTGAGAACCAGGAATGCCCATGACAAGGGCAGAGAAGAAACATCTCAGCTCAGGCAGAGAGAACACATTCACTCTTCCTCTGCCTTTTTGTTCTTTGCGGCCTCTCAAAGGATTGAGTGATGCCCATCACATGGGGAGGACAGATTTTCTTTACTCAGCCCACTGATCCAAAGGTTAATCCCTTCCGGAAACAACCTCAGACACACCCAGAAATAACATTTTACCAGGTATTTGGGTGTCCCTTAGTGCAGTTGAGTTGGCACATGAAATGAACCATCACAAGCATTATTCCGCTAGAGAGGATATGTGTTTGCTTCTGCCGTGTGCCTGGGGCATTACCAATCCAGGAACACTTTAAACCTATGGCTTGACATTTTTCTGACCACAAAGCTAGTGGAAATTTGGATCTAAAATCTAAATTCTTATATGAGCGCTTGTTTGTAATTATAAAGTCTCAGGAGAATATTATTCTTCCTCTACTCAGAGCTAAGACTAAGATATAGACAAGTTTATTGGTCATCACCCTCCAGTGGGGTAGATATAAAATTTATTTTCTTTTTAATTTATTTTTTACTAGAGGCCCAGTGTACGAAATTTATGCACAGGTAGGGTCCCTAGCAGCTGCTAGCTGCCAGTTGGGGCATTCCTTCATTCTATGCTTCCCCCTGGTGGTCAGCACACATCATAGTGAGTGATCGAACTTCCAAGGGGACATTTTGCATATTAGGCTTTTATATATATACTAGAGGCCTGGTGCATAAAATTCATGCACTTGGGGGGGGGGACTGCACCCTCTTGCAGTCCAAGACCCCTCGGGGGATATCTGACTGCAGGCTTGCAATCTAGGACCCCTCGCTCCTTACCACCTGTCTGCTCACTGCTCCTTAGCACTGCTGTAGAGGCGGGAGAGGCTCCTGCCACCGCTGCTGCGCTCGCCAGCTGTGAGGTGGGCTTCTGGTTGAGCAGCGCTCCCCCTGTGGGAGCACACTGACTACCAGGGGGCAGCTCCTGCGTTAAGCATCTGCCCCTAGTGGTCAGTATGCATCATAGTGACCAGTCGTTCCAGACATTCTGCCATTATGGTTGCTTAGGCTTTTATTATATAGATATATATATATTTTAAAAATTAATTTCAGAGAGGAAGGGAGAGGAAGGGAGAGGAAGGGAGAGGAAGGGAGGGAAGGAGGAAGGGAGGTAGGAGGGAGAGAGAAAGAGAGAGAGAAAGAGAGAGAGAGAGAGAGAGAGAGAAATATCAATGATGGGAGAGAATCACTGATCAGCGGCCTCCTGCAAGCCCTGCACTGGAGATTGAGCCCACAACTTGGGCAAGTGCCCTGACCAGGAATTGAACTGCAACTCCTTGGTTCATAGGTCAATGCTCAACCACTGAGCCATGATGGCTGGGCAATATTTAAAAAATTGTTCTTTAATTATCCTTTCTCTGAGACATGTTGACTTGATGTAATGATATCCTAGCCAACTTCCCAGTTTGCAGAGGCCTTTGACCTTGTTGGAGGTGGTTAGATGATTTCAGATGCCTTGCCACTAGGATTCCTTCTGCATTTCCAATTTAACTTTTATGTCTGAGGATTTCCTAAGTTTTCTTGCAAATTAAGCTTTAATTTTAAAGGATATTAACTATATATTCTACTCAGCTATTTTTGCTGTTTTGCAGTGTGAGCCTTATTTCAGGATATCTAGGTTGCCATACAGCTATGAACAGAACTCTGTTGCTTGTTTTTAATATATAATCATACTGTTTGTTTTCATTGTATCACAGCTATTCCCCTCAGTAAACAATTCTGATTTTCCACTTCTATTTATGAAAGAAGACCTGGTTTGGCTCAGTGATTCTGTGATACCAGGGAGAATTGCGTTTCTGGTCATCTCTATGCTTTAAAAAAAAAATAAATACATATTTTTATTGATACCAGAGTGGAAGGAGAGAGATAGAAACATCAGTGATGAGAGAGAATCGCTGATTGGCTGCCTCCTGCATGCCCCACACTGGGGATTGCACCGTGACCTTCTGGTTCATAGGTCAACGCTCAACCACTGAGCCACGCCCGCCAGGCTCTAGGCTGTGTTTTTGATGGAGGAGCTATCTTTGTCCTGGAACCAGCTCCCCATGATGGAAAGATGGCAACCAACAATTCAGGGACCACTTGCTTCTCCTTCCATCCGGCACAAGAAAGAGGGGTCCTGGAAACTCCCTTAGAAGAGTGGGAAATATTCCCCCTCTCCCCCAAGCCCCAGGAGCCCTCTCTTCCACATCTCACTGGCCAGAGTGGGGTGCATTCATCTCTGAGGCAGGGATCTGGCAGAGAACAGGATGCAGCTGCTGAGCCGGGTGTCTATATGCCCACCTCCTGCACTGGGTGGGGTTGGCTCCCCAGGCTGGTGGTCTGCTCCTGGGAGGTGTGCATACCCCAGGAAAAGTTCCCGATTGTTGCCTAAAGACGAGGGAATGAATGTTGGGAAATAGCACCGCCGGAGGGCTGAACGGAGAGACTCAGCTCTGTGGTGTGTAGTGGCTTTGGGGGGTTTGGGGAACACTGGTGTCATTCCTCTCGGGCTCCAAGCACACCGTTCGCAGCAAAGTAGTGAATTGCCACCAAAACAGAACACCCTGACCTATTTGCTAAAGATGGTCTTGGAGCAGCGGTTCTCAACCTGTGGGTCGCGACCCCTTTGGGGGTGGAACTAGACCCTCTCACAGGGGTCGCCTAAGACCACCCTGCATATCAGATATTTACATTACGACTCCTCACAGGAGCGACATTACAGTGATGAAGTAGCAACGGAAATAATTTCATGGTTGGGTCCCAACCTGAGGAACTGTATTTAAAGGGCCAGAAGGTTGAGAACCACTGTTCGGAGGGTCTTCTCCTTAGAACAACCTGGACACGGAAGTAGGAGAGAGGGCAGGGCTGGGCATGCCTAGGCAGCACAGTCCCCTATGGTGGGTCTAAGGGTGAGGGCGAGAGGAGAGGGTGGAAGAATTACCCAGAAAGTCCAGCTCTCAGGAGACCTGCCCCGGAAAGAAGTAGGTTGCCTGGGGCTTCCCCCACGTCCTAAGCAATCCACAGGGCGCATTACAAACAGCATGGGAGGGATCCCCTTGAGGAGGGAGTGGTGGGGGTGGGAGCCACCCTGCTGGAACAAAGTTCATCTTCCTCCCTTTCCTCATCCCCTGTCCCCTGCCTTGGGTGCGCGGGGTCCTGGCGCCCCTGCTGGGACGTCCCGAGGAGGGAGAAGGGGCTTGGGACCCAAGACAGAGAAGGGGTGCTCAGGGGGAGTAGGGAGGGTCCGCGAGGTCTTTGGCGCTCGTGCATTGGTCAGCGGTCCCAGGGGCCTCGCCGAGGGCACAGAGGCGGGGCAGGGCTGGAGCAGGGCGCGGGGCAGCGTCTCCAGCAGCTGGCGAAGCAGCAGCCCCGGCATCACGAGGGGTCCCGATGGGCGTTCCCGGGATCCCCCTCCTTAGTTCAAACCGCGTCCTTGGGCCCACGACCCACGAGGCCCGACGGACTCGGGAGGGAGACGCTCTCCTCCCCAGCCCTAAAGTGCCGGCGGGGAGACGGGCCCGGGGAGCGTCCCCAAGTTCCCTCCGGGCCCCGCCCCGGGCCTGGGCTGGAGCGCGTCCCGGTCCTCGCCCCGGGGAACGCCTCCCGCCCTCCCCGCCCCCTCCCGGATCTGCCCGCCCCGCCCCCAGCCGGAGACACGGGCCTGCCCGGGGGTGTTGCCCTGGGCACTCGGACGCCGCCTCCCAGGATTAAAGCCAGGGCCCGGGAGGACCCGAGACTCCCGCGCGGGACCGAGGAGGACACGAGCTCCGTGGGCGGCGTCGGAGCGGGAGGACCGGCGAGGGGCGGGGGCGCCGGGCCCCGGGGGCGCAGGTGAGCGTTCCTGTGCGGGGTGCGGGGTCCCGGGCGCAGGAGGGAGACCCTGGCGACGAGGGCGCCCCGTGCGCGGCGGGGATGGCGGCAGGTGGAGCCGGGAGCGCAGGGCGAGCGCGGCCGGTGCGGGACGCGCGGGGCTGAGCGGGCCGAGCGCTCTCCGCGGGGCTGGGAGGGTGCCACGTGCCGGGGGCCCAGGGGCGCGTCGCTCGGAGACCCCGGGCATCGCGCGGCTGGGGGGCTGGGGCAGACTGCGGGTTCCCGGGCAAGAGGTCGGGGACGAGGGTGCCTCGGGCCCCTCGGTGGGTCCCCTCGGCGGGAACCGGCCCCGCTGCACCTGCCCCCTGGCCTGGAGCTGGGGACCGGGGCGCGCCTTTTCCCCTTTTCCTTCGGGAACGAGGAAGAAGCGGGTACGTCGGCCCGTTTCTTTGTTTCGGGAAATCTCTGCAGCCCCGGAGTGTTACCTGAACTCCTTCTGCCTCTCGGTTCCCTCCGGGGTCGGGAGAAACTGGAAACTCGCTGAGATGCCCGGAGCGATACAGCCGGCGCGGCGGGGACGGTGGGGAAAGGCTGCCGGAGGGTCCCCGCACGGGGGAGGGACTGCCCGCCGCCCCAGCCGACGGCGACCCGGCCCCCGGGCCCCGGGCCCCGCAGGAACCGGCCGGGCCGAGCGGTCCTGGACCTGGACCTTGGGCGCGCGCTCCCTGCAGGAGAGGACGGGCGCCCGGGCGCTCCGGTCCACCGCCTGCCGGACCCGGGCCAGTGGCCGGGCAGCCCGCGCTCCAGCCGGGCAGTGGGCACCTTGCCCGCGCCCACGGGTCCTGCGGGAGAATTGCTTTACGGCCTCAAAGTTTGTGCGTCCACATCGCAGACGCCGGCCTGCACGTGGCCACCGGCCCTGGCTCAGGCCCAGGCATGTGCGTGCCCGTAGCCCCACGCCACACCGTGTCGCGCAGGGCCGCCCTGCCCGAGGGCACAGCGCAGTGCCCCCCGATTTATTTTCGGGGTGCACAGGCATCAGGCTGCGGGGGAATTGTAGTGGCTCCTTTGGGAGGGGAATGATGGCACAGCGTCCGAGGTCGACCTG
>PVJC01024160.1:0-25647 GCA_004026665.1 Murina feae
TAATGAGCCAAAATCTCTGTGAGATTTTAACCCTCTTACGTCAGAACAACATTGATTCACACTTAGCATGCTTGATATATTTTGGTTAACTAGAGTTAAATGAGATAAAATTGGAACACCTCAGTAGACATCCAGGACAGAAAAGAGAAATTAACGCTGAAGAGGTAAGAATTGAGGCCTTGAGCACAGCAGAGCCCTCTGAGTGACGCCCTAGATATCTAATAAGGATAAAATAATAATTGGTAAGAATCTCTGAAGAACATCTCTATCCAGCATCCTCTTTCTCTTCTCCATTGCCCACTCATGTGTAATGACATCTGTTGTTTTGTCACCCTTTGCTGGTTCCTCAATTTTCCTTTGGAGAACTTCCCAGTGCATATGGTCTTATTTGGCTGTCAATCAAAGTGCTGTCTTTAACTACTGTTTATACTTTAGGCCTGGTGTATGATATTAAACCTGTCCTCTTCCCTGAGGCCTTGCCAGACCACTGTGCCTTCCATCTCCCTCCTCTGAATTTTTAGAGAACTCTGATTCATGTTGCTCACACTCGCAATACTTTTCCCTTGACCTGTGCTGGGCCAGTCAGACTCTCTCTCCTGGGATTCTGAGTCTTGAGCAGAGGAACAGCAGTTCAGCAACCAGAAGCTTTCTCATGGCCAAGCCTGGTGTCACTCACTTCCCACGAGATCTCTGAAACTGCTTGGGTCCCTGTCCTCTCCATGTCCTGTTTACTCAGATTTGCTGTTAATTCTCTTCCTTCCAATTCATCCCCTTAACCAGAGTTAATTTCTGTAGTTTGCAACTTAAGTTTAACAGATTGACCACATTTCTTCCCATTATTCAGTTTTGCCACATTTCTTCCCATTATTCAGTTTTGTGTTCAAAATCCAGAACTGAGCATGCCACATCCTGAGATATGGCATTTCTCCTTTTCTAAGGCTCAACTCAGCGATTCTCATTTTGATTTCAAAGAAGACAACTGCATGACAACCGTGGTGATGGGAAGCAGCCATCTGACACCCTTGCACTTTCATTTCTCATATCTACTACTTTATGAAAGAGGTGCCTGAGATCCTTCTGCATTGGACTATATTTTAAGTTGTTTAAAATGTTGTATCTCCTCCTACTCCATTTATTCTTCCAGTTCTTAATTCCGTTGCCATCAAAACCACATGCCCTTGAAGAGTGTTTGAGGATATGCCTCTCCCTCTCTTCTTCCCTGTCCATATCCAATGTCTTCTTTCCTTGAGTGACCACTTCTTTTTTTAAAATAACCAAAAATTACAATGCTCTTAGCATCACCAGTATACACACAGAAGGCTTTGCTTTTATTATATGTGAGAGAAACAGATATAAATTCTGGCTATGGAAGTTTGAGCTGCCATTGGGCTTAGAGATAAATGCCTTTTACCAGACTGGAAACAAACACCCCTAAAAGCAATAATGTTACTTGGCATTTATTCAACACTTTTCATCTATAAAGCAATTTGTAAACATTAAAGAATGAGCTGTCCGTTCTTCCCATAAGAATAAATGTGTAATGCTGAGTATCATCCTGTCTCATTTCTCAGACCTAAACAAAGGGCCCTGAATATAAACTGTGGCTGAATATAAACCATGACTTCTTATGAGGAAAGTAGGGGAAGGGGTGAGGGGATGGGAAAAGCTATCATTTTTTCTAGAGAATATTGAGAGTTGGGGATGACAGTCTGAAGGAAAACTCTCCAGGGTTCTGGCCCAGCTCCATTTCCATTTACCCTACACAATGACACATGGAGAAGTTTCCACAGAGGTTAGGTCATTCCCAGTCACCCCTCAAACTGCTGGATTGCAGCTTTTGGATGATCCTTCCTTTGTGTGGTCTGTTTCCTTCTTTGAAATTCAGATGTTGCTTCACATACCAAAGCAAGCCAATTTTAAATTCACATTCACATGCATACATAACATCTGCACCCTGCTGCCTCCCCCTGCCCACCCTGCCCTCTTATTTGGGGTAGAGAGGCAGGTAAAAATGAACCATGCCTATTAGCCCAGTGTTGTGCAATGATGTGACTAGGAAGAACTCAATGAGATTAAGAACAGGTTTACTCTTTCTGAAGAAATCATTCCATCAAGAGGAAGGCGAGCCTCCACCTGCTCAGAGTAATCGCTGGCTGAACATCTTAGCAGTTAGACACCCTGTAAACTACAAATAAAAGCACTGAGGACTCTACCATTATAACCCTTTCCCAAACAGAAAGGAAGACAGAAATTATAAAATGTTGCTGGGTTATCTATATGTATAGATGTATAATACGGTGTGTCCCTCCAGGTAATGACATCACAGAGCAATGCCCCGCTTCCTCTCACAGAGCAATGCCCGGCTGCCTAGCCTCCTCGGCGTTTCTTCAGCCCAGGAACATGACTTGCTTTATAGCCAGGTGGAAACATTTCACACTTTAACCAAATGTCTGTGAAGCATTTTCCCATGCCTCATCTCATTGGATCCTCACAGAAGTCCTGGAGCAGGTTGATAGGAGACCCGGTGGAATCCTATTTGCTAATGAGCTGGAAAATGGAGATTTAGAAAACTTAGAAACTTGACTCAACTGAAAAAAAGTAAGAAATAGTGGACCTTGAAAATGACTTCAGGTTTTCTCACTGCACAGAATATAATCAAATACTACTGCAGTTAAATACTTTACCCTTTGTTCTCCCTGCATGATCTACTAGTACAATAATAATCTGCTTCGTGTTGATATTTACTGCTGTGTTGCTGACAATTACCCGAAAGAGAAGTTGGGGTGCTTCGATGAGCTGGAAAAAGTTTAGCTACATCAGACAGCAGGCCTAATTAAGCAAGTTCATTCTGCATGTAAAAGTCTAAGTTGACTTGTACATATGTGATACATACAAAGCTCTCGCTGGCGCCAATCGCACACATGTATTTCCATCTGTCATTGTCAATTGTGAATTTGGATGACACTTCTATTATAGAGAAAGGGCTAGTAGTGATATTATAATATTTCTTCTAATTAATTTCCTTTCAATGTGCACAAATTCATGCACTGGGCCACTAGTTATACTATAGAAATAGATAGCTCACTGAAATCACACAATGATTATATAGTTGAGTAAGAGCTTCTATCTACTGAGAATTTACTATGATGCCAGGAACTGTCCTACATTGACTTCTGGCAACAACCTTGTGAGACAGGTGCTATTGCCATCTCTTTCATAAATTAGGAAACCAGAAGCACAAGAGATTCAGTACCTTGCCCAGTATCGTGCTGTCAGCAGGTAGCAGAGCCAATTCTAACCAAGGCAGGATGGCTGTAGAATCCACTTGATTAATCCTTGGGCTGTGCTAACAGCAACCACAGCCAGAAAGCCTGATTTTCTACTTAAATGCAAGACAAAAAAAAAAAAATACAAACAGAACCACTTCCTTAGAGGTTATCATTCTGAAAGACTTCAATGTATGGCAGGCATGGCTCCCCAGGCAGTGGTCAGTGTCTGTGATGGCTCTAGTTGAGATAGGGTGTGTTAAGAGCTGGGGAATGGGGACCAGGAAGGAGGCAGAATGTCTCAAAATATGAGCTGAAAGCAGACATAAAACATACTGAAGTTCTGCAGATTTTTTTTTTGTTTTTTAGAACAAGTAGGCAGAAGTAATTACACAGTTGGAACTTATTCACAATTAAGGGCCAGTACATGTTGGATCATGAGTGTCATGAGATGGAATCTCAGCATTAGATTTTTGATGGTCTGGTTCAATTAAGGAAAGACAAGAGCTCATTAATACCCAGGCTCATGATTGCATAATGTGAATAAAACAGACAGATTAACATACATAATTGATCTTGCATTATTCAGTGTGCCAACTTGGGAGTGATGCTTTAGTTCTGGTGGTCCTCCTATTGTGGAAAGTGCTTTGGGGAGTCACTTTGAATTGCTTGTAAGTCAGAGCACCTTCAGTAATACTGCATCACATTCCTTGTGGCCAAGACAGAGCACAGACCAAGCACAGTGAGAAAACAAAGCAAGGATACCATTCTCACTCTCTCTACTTTTGCAATTCAGATTATTTGACCTATATCCCACATTCTGGATAGGTGGAAGTGGTGAGGCACACAGCAAAACAGGTGAGATAGATAGACACCCTTGGCTCTCCCAGGTAGTCCAGGTTGGCTAGAAAGCAGTATGTGCTGGTGAGAATGAAAGTGGACCATAAAGATAGGTTGGACAATATTGCATAGGGCTTTGAATGACCATCTGAGAAGTCTGTACTTTAAAATTAAAGAAAAGTAAAATTAATGTCCTAGTAGTACATAAAATTAAAGCTTTTTGAAGTGGACCTCTAAATTTTGGGAAAAAATTGAACCAAGTTTGATGAGTAAGAAAGAAGTGTGTGTGATATGGAGCTGTGTGTGATATTTGGTTAAAAAACAAGGTATTGAATAAAATGTTAAATTTTATTCTGTGGCTTCTAAGTGGATCTAAAGAAACTTCCAAAAAAATTCAAGAAAAGATTTTGGAGTGACGGCAGCATCACAAAAATAAGCGTAGAGAGTCTTCTCTAAAACACCTACTTTCAAGGATAAACCATCCCAGTGAAAAATCAATTTGGTCCTTTAAAAGAAATCAGAATTAGCTTGGCATCTGGGGATAGCTCTCAGCACCTGGCCCAGCTTCTTTCAAAATGTCTGCTGTTCAGGAACTTCTGTGCAAGCTCAGCTTGAGGATAATCAGGATCCGTCAAAGCCTATACTAACTTTGATGCTGACTGGGATGCTTTAAACATTGAAATAACCATCAAGAACAAAGGTGTGAATGAAATCACCACCATGAAATTTTGACCAATTGCAGCAATGAGCAGAGACAAGATATTGCCTATGCCTACCAGAGAAGGACCAAAAAGGAACTTGCATCAGCACTGAAGGCAGACTTCACCTGGGGAGGGTGATTGGGGTCTATTGAAGACACCTGCTCAGTGTGATGCTTCGGCGCTGAAGGCCTCCATGAAGGGGACTAATGAGGACTCTCACTGAGATCATCTGCTCAAGGATGACCAGGAGTTGCAGGAAATTAACAGTCTACAAGGAATTGTGCAAGACTGATCTGGAGGACATTATTTCTCTGCAAGCTGACGGTTGCCCTTGTGAAGGGTAGAAGAGCAGAAGGTTCTGTCATGGATTACGAACTGACTGAAAGATGTCTGGGATCTCTGTGAGGCTGGAGTGAAAAGGGACTGATGTTCCCAAGTGGATCAGCATCATGACTGAGCATAGCATGTGTCACCTCCAGAAAGTATGTGAAAGGGACAAGAGCTACAGCCCTTACGACATGTTGGAGAGCATCAAGAAGGAAGTCAGGGAGAACTGGAAAATGCTTTCCTGAACCTGGTGGCAGTGTATCCAGAACAAGTCCCTGTTTTTGCTGACCGACTGTACAACTCCATGAGAGGCCATGGGACTTACGATAAGGTCCTGATCAGAATCACGGTCTCCTGCATTGAAGTGGACATGTTGAAAATCAGGTCTGTCTGAATCCAAGGGGATGTATGGCAAGTCCCTGTACTACTACAACCAACACGAGTGTGACTGTCGGAAAGCGCTGCTGTACCTGTGTGGCAGGAATGAGTGAGGCTCACAGAGCCTCTAGTGTCCAGGAGTGGTATTCCTATGCTTCCAGCTAATTCTAGAAAATCCGCTTATAACTCATAGCTCCCTGTGCCCATCCCTGTGAGGATGGTGTTAGCATTGCCCCCTGTCCATCCTCATTTCAGTTGCTTAAGCATTGCCTTGCTTTCTCTTCTAGTCTTTTTAGCCAAAGAAATGCACATCCAAAGGAGCTAGAAGTGAAATCTATGGTGCAAAACACCTTGCTTCTTATGTATTGTGTCATGAACAGATGAATAAACTAAATTTTTACTTTAAAAATTAAAAGAATTAAAAATCATAATTATTACTTACTAGAGGCCTGGTGCACAGAATTCGTGCAAGTGTAGGCTCTCTTGGCCCCAGCTGCCTTGCCCACTGGTCATTCCAGGTCATTCCGCCATTTGGTCTAATTAGCATATTAGCTCTTTATTATATAGGATATCACACAGTATACTCTTGAAACAGGTTTATGGCAATCCATCACCAAAACTAGCTTCTGTAAGTACAAGTTTGTGATGGCTCTCCTGTGTCAGCTTGGCTAGGCTACAGTTCCATTATGTCCTCTCACTCATCTAACTCCAGCTGAGAAGGAATTTTTGCAGATGTAATTGAAGTCTCTACTAACTAGCCTTAAGGGAGACTATCCTGGTGGGCCTGACTTAATCAGCTGGAGGGTTTCCAAAGCAGGGCTGAAGCTTTCCTGAGGAAGATGAAATACCACCTGTGGACAAGAGCTTCATGCCCATGCTCATGCCCGTGCCCATGCCCATGGAGTTCTAGCCTGTCTACAGACTTGGATTTGCATAGCCTGCCCCTCTCACATTAAGCAATCCTTTATTTATACGTACATAAATGAGCGTATGCATATATACACACAGTAAGATTTTATATACACACTAGATGCTCAGTGCACAAAAAATTGTGCACTCAGGGGAGCCCCTCAGCCTGGCCTGTGCACTCTCGCAATCTGGGACCCCTTGGGGAAGGTCCACTTGTCAGCGGGGAACAGGCCTAAGCTGCAGTCGGACATCCTTAGCGCTGCTGAGGAGGTAGGAGAGGCTCCCACCACCACCGCTGTGCTGGCAGCGTCAGCCTGGCTTGTGGTTGAGCAGAGCTCCCCCTGTGGGAGCGCACTGACCACCAGGGGGCACCTTCTGCATTGAGCATCTGCCCCCTGGTGGTCAGTGTGTGTAATAATGACCAGTCATTCCCAGTCATTCTGCTGTTAGGGTCAATCTGCATATTACCCTTTATTATATAGGATATCTTTGTATGTGCATATACATTTCATACTGGTTCTACTGCTCTGGCTGGATTCTAACACAGTTTACTTTATGAGAGATAACATTATTCTATGAGGGGGATGTGCTATGAAATGTACTATAAATGAGTTAAACACTGTTGTTAGAAATTGTATTTAAGTTAAAACTAAAGCTGTGTGCTTTTCTTTTTGAAGTGCACTATAAAATGGTGCCATTTGTACTGTTACAGAAGCCGTGGCATCTAATCACATCTCACTTGGCTTTAGCAGGGGCGAGAGAGGGCCACCTTAATCCTGGGTCTACAACTCCCTGAAATCATGTGTAAAATTTTTCTGAGAGCTCATAGATTTCACCAGATCCTCAAAGAAATGTTTCTTCTCAAATTACTAAGATTCACTTTAGCTTATTTTGAAGGTTATTCTGTATTTATACTCAAGTTCCCAGTGACTGATTGTATATATGCTATGAATGGATAGCTGACTCTCCAGCTGCTCACTCTGTCCAAAATTTATTGCTGACATTATATACATTGTTTTTTTCCCTGAGAGGAGATCAAGCCACTTGTAACTAGTAGGAGAAATTCAGTTTAAGTTTTTACTTGATCGAAAGCCCACAGATACATGGTGAGATAATCCACCTAAAAACTCTACACATTATACTAGTTGTGAATCTCAAATACTCATGAAAACCAGTGATGCACAAAATACAATTTAAATCATCTTCAGTTCGTACTGAGGCGTTAAAAAAATTAAATAATGATCAATTAGCGAAACTCAAAATAATTACATTGCAAATTATTAACTTTTGTTGTGGGAAGAGAGATTTGGACTTACCTTATTTAATTAAATATTTATTGTTGAAAGTATTAAATATGTTTCCTTCCCTCCCCATTGACCCCTTCAGCTGACCACCATCCCCCACCCCAGGCCTTCACCACACTATTGTCTGTGTGCATGGTTTATGCATAGATGCATACAAGTTCTTTAGTTGATTTCCCACCCATGCACCCTCCCCCACTTTGCCTTTGAGATTCCACGGTCTGTTCTAGGCTTCTATGTCTCTGTTTTGTTCATCAGTTATTTTGTTCTTTAGATTCCACATATGAGTGAGACCATGTGATAATTGTCTTTCTCTGACTGGCTTATTTCATGTAGCGTAATACCCTCCAGGTCCCTCCATGCTCTCTCAAAGGGTAAGAGATCCTTGTTTTTTTACTGCTGCATAGTATTCCATGGTGTAAATACACCACAGCTTTTTTATCCACTCACCAACTGATGGGCACTTAGGCTGTTTCCAGCTCTTAGCTATTGCAAATTGTGCTGCTATGAACACAGGGGTGCACACATTCTTTCTGACTGGTGTTTCAGGTCTCTTAGAATATGTTGCTAGAAATGGGATCACTGAGTCAAATGGCAATTCCATTCTTAATTTCTTGAGAAAACTCCATACTGTTTCCAGTATGCATTCCAGTACACCAGTCTGCATTCCCACCAGCAGTATGGAACCAGGGTTCCCTTTTCTCCATGTCCTCGCCAGCACTTGTCATTTGTTGATTTGTTGATGGTAGCCATTCTGACAGGTGTGAGGTGATATCTCATTGTCCTTTTAATTTGCATCTCTCTGATGATCAGTGACTTGGAGCATTTTTTCATATGTCTCTTGGCCTTCTGTATGTCCCTTTTGGAGATGTGTCTATTTAGGTCCTTTCCTAATTTTTAACTGGATTGTTTGTCTTCCTTTTGTTAAGTTATATGAGATGCTTATATATTTTGGATATTAACCCTTTATCAGGTGTATCATTGCTAAATATGTTCTCCCATATAGTTGGCTCCCTTTTCATTTTGTTGATGGTTTCTTTTGTTGTGCCGAAGCTTTTTATTTTGATCCAGTTTTATTTGTGTATTTTCTCCTAAATTTCAGATGCATCTGTAAACATACTGCTACAAGGGATGTCTGAGATTTTGTTGCCTATGATTTCTTCTAGGATTTTTATGGTTTCACGACTTACATTTAAATCTTTTATCCATTTTGAGTTTATTCTTGTGTATGGTTTAAGTTAGTGGCCTAGTTTCACTTTTTCCCCATGTATCTGTCCAATCTTCCCAACACCATTTATTGAAGAGACTGTCTTGACTCCCATTGTATGTTCTTGCCTTCTTTTTCAAATAGTAATTGAGTATAATGATTTGGATCGATTTCTGGGATCTTTGTTCTGTTCCATTAATCTCTATGCCGGTTCTTGTGCCAGTACCAGGCTGTTTTGATTATGGTGGCTTTATAATATAACTTGATGTCTGGTATTGTAATCCCTCCAACTTTATTCATCTTTCTCAAGATTGCTGCAGATATTCAGGGTCTTTTTTGTTCCATATAAACTTTTGGAGTATTTGTTCTAGATCTCTGAAATATGCTGTTAGTATTTTAATAGGAATTACATTGAATCTGTAGATTGCCTTGCGTAGTATGGACATTTTAATGATGTTAATTCTACTAATCCATGAACACGTTATATTCTTTCACTTGTTTCTATCTTCCTCTATCTCTTTTTTTCATCTCCTGTAGTTTTCTGAGTACAAGTCTTTTACCTCCTTGATTAAGTTTATTCCTATGTATCTTAATTATTTTGTTGCAATGGTCAGATTCTGATTTGATGAGCAGACAATCAGTGAAACAAACACACCTGGACAGTCGAACAAGATTTGTTTAAAAATAAATACTAAATGGTATGTTTTGATCAACATCAAATGAAGATATGATGGCGGAAAACACTAGTTCTGTGAAAACATCCCCTTTCTCCATAAGTGTGGCATGCTCATTCAGCTCTTATCTTTATACTAGAGTCCCAGTACATGAAAATAGTGCATGGGTAGGGTGCCTAGTGGCTGCCAACTGCCAGCTGGGGCCATCCTTCCCCAGCTGCCGGCCAGTGCCTTCCTTCATTCCGCGCCACCCCCTAGTGGTCAGCACACATCATAGCAAGTGATCAACTCCTGGTTGGTCGAACTCCCAAAGGGACACTTTGCATACTAGGCTTTTATATATATAGATTCCAGTAAGTTATTTTGTTTCACTGTTTAACAACAACAACAAAAAACCCATAAAAATCCTTGCATACCTTATTTGATTGGAGAATTTTAATCTTTTCTATTATCATTGTGAAATCAAGGACAGTTTTAATAATT
Source organism: Murina feae (assembly GCA_004026665.1). Taxonomy (NCBI): domain Eukaryota; kingdom Metazoa; phylum Chordata; class Mammalia; order Chiroptera; family Vespertilionidae; genus Murina; species Murina feae. Next base: position 10,087 of record PVJC01024160.1, read on the forward strand.
TTTTGTATGTAGCTGTTACTTGTGGGACAATCTATCTTTAACTAGGGACAAATTACTCTAAAAGAAATGAGTCCTAGATAGTTTAACCTTCATGTCAAGTGTTTTGCTGTTTAAATAAATTTCTTGTATATATTTTTTTAAGTCTAAAAATGGCTATGTCACCTCTCAAGATCAGCCTGGTTAATATAAAAATGAAATTAAACCTTTCAAAGACATTTAATTTCTCTGTATTTAATCTCTTTTATTTTATCAATATATACCGTATTTTCCGGCATATAAGATGACTTGGCGTGTAAGATGACCCCCAACTTCTGAGAAGATTTTTCTGGGTTAAAAAGTCTGGATGGAGACTGTATGTTACACTTGCAGTCTCTGTCCGGCTCCATTGAAATGAATGGAGTGCAGCCATTTTTGAGCTCCCTCCACTGTATGTGACGACTGCAGATTTCCCAGTAGGCTCGGAAGTTTCAGCAACCGCCCTATAAGACGACACCCAGCATATAAGACGACACCCAGCGTATAAGATGACTCCCACTTTTGAGATTTTCCTAGGTTAAAAAGTCGTCTTATACGCCAGAAAATATGGTAAATGTGTGAGATTAATTTGTACTTACTTTTATTTAAAAAACGATTCTTTTTTGAAAATTGTATTATGTCCTGGTTAAAACAGCTATAAAAAATATTAGGCTGAAAATCCCTTAGAGGATGGCATTAGACTAGAAGTTCTTTTGTGGTCCTTGTTCTGCTGCAATTAAGGTTTTTGAACAAGTTGCAACTCCTCAGGACACCATTTTCCCCTGTGTTTTTTTTTTTTTTTTTAAAAAGGCCAAACCAGTGTGGCTCAATGGTCGAGTGTCGACCTATCAACCATTAGGTCATGGTTCAATTCCCAGTCAGGGCACATGCCCAGGTTGCAGCTCAATCTCAGGTGGGGGGTGTGTGTAGGAGGTAGCCATTTAATGGTTCTCTATCATTGATGTTTCTATCTCTCTCTCCCTTTCCCTTCCTCTCTGAAATAAATAAAAATACATTTAAAAAAAAATGAAGAAGAAAGGAAAGAAGGAAGCAAGGGAGGGATGAGGGAGGGAGACAAAAAGGAAAAGACACTGGGCTGAATGATCTCTCAAGTCCCTTTCCACTCAAAGTTTTCTTGATTGTGTTAAGAAAACTTTGCCTTTAATAAATACACAGAGGTCTGCAGAGCAAAATGATAACAATAGATACCATCGTTAGGGGCTCATTAAGTATGATGCACTATATGAAAAGCTTTACACAGTTATCTCATTTAATAGATCCATATACTAATGATTATTATTCTCCAATTTTATATGTAAGAAAAAAAATTTTAAGTTCAAAAAACTCAGATAAGATTTGTTTGTTTTTTGTCACAGTTCTCCATAATCAAAAGGAGAAATAGCTGAGTAGATAGAACAAATTATTAATCCAGAAAAGAAAAAACCAAAGTGAGACTTTTTAAAGCAGAACTTTTGGGCAAAGTCCACTGTACTAGAAGCCTGTGTCACATGGCACTGCCTGCAGGACAAAGGAAACATGTTATCCCAACCTGTCCAAATCACCAGATGCAGTGTCTTCTCTTCAGAAGACAGGATTTCAGAACAAGGCAAAAGAAGCAAGCACAAACCTGAGGTGCTTCAAAGAAACAGGTAATGCCATAAAATAAAAGAATAATTCAAAACTAATCTTTAGACAGGCATAAATGGAATTTTGAATTTAAGAGAATATTTTCTTATATTATATTTAATATTAACATCAAGATAATACACTAAAACCTCTCTATATAAAAGGATAATATGCTAAGTGTCCAACCAATCGCTATGACACATACTGACCACTAGGGGACAGACACTCAATGTAGGAGCTGCCATGACACGCATTGGCCATTTACAGAGAAAGAGCACTGTGGACCTGGCACCGGCAAAGCAATACTTGGCTTCCCCCAAGTGGGACACAGGCTCCACTACCACCCTGGAGTGATACTCCACCAAATTGCAGCCAACGCTGCTGAGACCCCGTGTCACAAAATGCGGCCCACAGCCCAGCCCAGCCCGGAAATGGTGGCTGTGGGCACCTGGTAATGACATCACATAGCAACACCCAGCATCTTCTTCCTACTGACTAGCCTCCTTGGAGTTTCTTCAGCCCAGGAATATGACTCTTTATAGCCAGGTGGAAACATTTCACACTTTAACCAAATGTCTGTGAAGTGTTTTCCCATGCCTCATCTCATTTGATCCTCACAGAAGTCCTGGAGTAGGTAGATAGGAGACTAGATGGAATCCTATTTGCTTTTCATTAGCTGGAAATTTGAGATTTAGAAAGCTTAGAAACTTGACTCAACTGAAAAAAAGTAAGGAATTGTGGACCTTGAAAATGACTTTAGAAAGCAGGTCTAATTAAACAAGTTTATATATATACTAGGGGCCCAGTGCACAAAAATTTGTGCACTCGGGGGGATCCCTCAGTCTAGCCTGTGCCCTCTCACAGTCTGGGACCCCTCAGGGGATGTCCACCTGCTGGCATACCTGGCCAGCCTGCGTGGGAGGCTGATGGCTATTTGCAGGCTGGCCAAGCCCCCCAGTGGGGACCCTCACCCCATGGGGGTGTGGTCAGTCTGGGTGAGGGGCTGAAGGCCATTTTCAGGCTGCCCACAGCTCCCATTGACCCAAGTTCCCAGCCAGGCTGGCTGGAATCAGGTTTCTGAGGTTTATTTATCTTCTATAAATGAAACATTGTTGCTTTGAGCCGAGGCCTAGGCAGGCACGAAGCCTCCTGTTTGCTTCAGCTCTGTGGCTTCTATAATTGAAACACTGTTGCCTTTAGCAGAGCCCTGGCTGGCCTAGGCAGACACTTTACTCCTGGTGCAACAAAAGCTTCCTGTTTACTCTAGTTCCGTGGCTGCCGGCCGCCATCTTGGCTGGGTTAATTTGCACACAGCCACTCTGATTGGCTGGTGGGTGTGGCTTGACTGGTGGGCATGGCTTAGGTGTCTCAGAGTGATGGCTAATTTGCATATTACTTTTATTAGATTAGATAAATAATTAATCAAGTTTATATATATAAATTGACTTGCATATTCGTGATATATAAAGCTCTTGCCGGTGCAAATCACACGCATGTGTTTCGATCTGTCATTATCGATCGTGAATTTGGTTGACTGTTCTAATATAAAGGGCAAATAGTGATATTAAAATATTTCTTCTAATTAATTTCCTTCCAATGTGCATGAATTCATGCACCAGGCCACTATATTAATAAACAATGAACAAAAGTCACATTTTAAATGTAAAGTGAGAGTTGAGCTCAATTTCTCTAAGAAAATTAATGTAAAAATTAGACCTCAGAAATGGCATTTGATGCACTGAGTACAAAGATCACAACTTGACTTTTGTATTTAATACATGAAGATAAAGGAATTGTAACTGAGAAACCACACAGAAAGCTACAGTATTTTCAGACAGTACAAAAGGGAAGGATCTGTTGCAGCATTATACATAAGCTAACTTAACTATACAAAGAAGGTGGCTTTGCCTCACCTCTCCGCATCTTCCTTGGACAGCTCCCATATGTGTCTCCTGTGCCAAGAACCATCCTCCAACTAGTGAAATATTATTTGATACCATGTTAAATAGATACCCCGGGCAACGGTAACATCTGTCTCTTCAAACTTCTATGACGTAAAATAACTCAAAAAGCACACAGCAGTGTCTTGCATGTAGTCAGTGCCCAGGCAATTGGATGTCACCACGATCATCCTCATCAATCAGGCCACTGAAAATTATTAAAATGGTGGCCTAAAAAGTGAATCTACCCCCGAATGATTTCAGTATTTTTTCAAAGTGCCAAATTCTAATTAAATCTGTGACAGTTTTACTGACATAGGATATATTAAGATGGCTGTAATATATTGAAATTTTCAAGGTTATTTTAGTTTGAGATGTGTACATTCTTTTAGTTATAACCAAATTAAAGCTAAACTGACAGAAAGATTATATGAAAATCCTCTGAGTAGGAAAAATATTTTCTATAGTAATATGAGGTTCTATTTTTTTAATGGAAAAGGAATGATTAGGAAAGAATCCACTTCTGTATAACAAATATAAACTTTCCCATCTACCTGAAAGGTATAAAAATAGCATAAGAAACATAGTTACATCTAAATAGACTGAACCGAAAGAGAAAGGTATTGCACAGAAATTATAATCAGAACAGTATGGTTTTCTATATTTAAGTTCTATTTATTATGTTATTTTTACAAGTAGCAAAGTGCCTGTTTTTCCCCCAGTTTAATATACATGAATATAAAAAGCAATTGATTTCTATGTTGCCCACCTCACCCACATTCAACTGGGTTACTAGGAAGCTGTGAACCATTAATAGTTCCTGAAGGAGCGGTGGTTTCCTCCTTAACTTGGTCTTGAACTCCAGCACTCTGCTCAGTCATCCTCTTGCTGATTTCTTTTCTGTCAAAGGAAACCAAGACTACATTAAAATAGCACATTCTAACTGGCATATTTGTTCTCCTGGAGTCACTTGTTCTGTCAGCAAGTTTGATTTTCTAGAGGCCTTGGCAAATTATCATGGAAAAACATGCCTGAACTTACTTACTCAACTAGTTTATCACTTTGGCTCCAGGGAATATTATCCTCAGGCCTCTGAATATTTTCTACTCTCTCTTGTACAGGTACAAACATTCCCACCCAGAAACACACACAAATACACATATTCACTTTCTTCCTGAGTCACCACAGCACAACTCTGATCTTCTCTTAGCCCTGTAACCACTAGTAGACATACTTTCTTTAAAATTAGAAGTACTGTGAAAATTATGCAAAAAGCATGCATATCATAAAAACATTTTTGTCATACTCATTATTAAATACTAGGGGCCTGGTGCACAAAATTCATGCACAGGAGGAGGGTGGGGGTCCCTCAGCCCAGCTTTCCCCCTCTCACAGTCTGGAACCCCTCAGTGGATGTCCTATGATGGTCCCAGTCTGCCAGGTGCCTTTTGTGTGTGTGCATGTGTGTGTGTGAGAGTGTGTGTCGCCACTGGGGGCCTGCCCCCAGCCTCATCTGAGGTTCGGAGCAGTCCTCCTATGTGTGTCTATCTGATGAGGACCTGCCCCCAGGCACACCATGGAGGCTTGGAGCAGGCACCCCCTTGTGTTGATATCTCAGACTCCTGCCATCCCCTGCATGTTCTTCTCTTTTTTGAGCTGTGGCCAGGGCTGGGTGTTGCCTGCCTGCCAAGCTTGCCTACTGCCCATCTTCCTCCAGCCACCGGAAATCTGGGAAAACCCCGCCTCGTGGTCAGGTCAGCCTTTTCCTGCTCCCTAATCCCTACAAGGGCCTGGGGAGCTGCCAAGCAGGCCACCAGCCCCCACCGCCTCTTTCCCGCTCCCCGGTGCCCGCAAAGGGACCAGAGAGCAGCCAAGTGCCCCCTGGCCAGCCGCCATCTTGGCTGGGTTAATTTGCATACAGTCTCTCTGATAGGTGGTGGGCGTGGCTTAGGCATCCCATAGAAATGGTCAATTTCAATATTATGCTTTTATTAGAGTAGAAGTTATTCCTTCAGTTCATATTACATCAGGGGTCCTCAAACTTTTTAAGCAGGGGGCCAGTTCACTGTCCCTCAGACCGTTGGAGGGCCAGACTATAGTTAAAAAACTATGAACAAATTCTACGCACACTGCACATATCTTATTTTAAGCAGGACAGGCAGCAGCGGCAAAAACACCCAGCATGTGGCCTGCAGGCCATAGTTTGAGGATGCCTGTATTACATGATCACTTTAAAATGGCCAACATCAGTAATTCTGCTTCTAAAGTAAAATAAAAGTTTAGGTAGAGCCTGTCCGGTGTAGCTCAGTGATAGAGTGTTAACCTATGAACAGGAGGTCACATTTTGATTCCTGGGGTCAGGGCACATGCTCAGGTTTGGGCTCAATCCCTAGTAGGCGGCATGCAGTAGGCAGCCAATCAATGATTGTCTCCCATCACCGTTGTTTCTTTATTTCTCTCCCACTCCCTTCCTCTCTGAAATCAATAAGAATATTTTTTTTTAAAGTCTAAGTAGAATAAGACTAAAATGAAATATTAAAAAGTCAATTTGAAAACAAAGATGCTAAGTACACATAGACTTTACCAGCTTAAGGAAATCGATGAGTTTGTGAGCATCTTCTCCAGTAGAGAGGTCTACAAAGTCCTTGGGCAGTCGATAACTTAGATAGGGACTCGGCTGGACTGTAGCTTCACTGTTTGTACAACGGAAAGCTGGAGAATCCTTTACAAAAAAAAGAGGGGGTGGGGGGGAGTCCGTGAGAAATTTTAAGTCTCTTCTCCAAAATGAAAAAGGTTCTATCACAACAATTTCAATTTCATGTTCTCTTTTGTACTGGGCAAGGAAGAAACAAGATTCTGAAGTAGAAGAAGGCACCAAGTCTGTGAAACATTTTTACATATTCAATATGACATAAACACGGGTATCTGCAAACAGTGTCCTGGAGAGCTAGGCTGATCCCTAAGTGCTACCCGTGTGCAGCCCGAGTGTGATACAAACAGGGCATGATCTCTTTAGTTCCCAGTGGGTCACAGGCCGCAGGCTACTTGTCACTGGCCTCGAGCAATCTCATACAAACCAGAATGCTTTATAAATATTCTCACTTTCTTCAGGTGCAGTTAGGAAGTATTTCCTTAGAGAATAAAGTTAATAGTGAGAGCAAGCAAGTGCTCTGAATTCCTAACACCTTTGTACTTCTTTTATGTCATCTAACTGATGTATCTGTCTCATTACCTACGTAAAACTGCAAGCAATATGCAAATTCAAGTATCATACCGAACAGGTCTTTACATTCTTTCATGTACTGTTGGCCCTTGACAACAGGGAGGGTGGCAGCACCTGAAAATCGACATGTAACTACATTCGGCCTCAGCATATGCAGATCCCAACCGCAGAGCTGACACTCGAGCAGCGTGGGTTTGAACTGCATGGGTCAACTGGAAAAATATCCAAATGTAAGTGGACGCATGCAGTTGAAACTCATGTTGTTCAAGAGTCAGCTGTACCTGCTTAGAGGCTGCAGATAATAGTTACATATTGCCTTGTGCTGAAAAGGACTTCAGAGGCAGAAGGCCTTGGGTTTGGGCACCATGGTGACAGATGAGGGATGGATGTGTCCAACACATGGAGGCCAGAAGCTTTAATGGAACAAGATCTAGAAAACAGGCCACAGTTTTTGACAGACAGACCAATCATCGGACAGGTATTTATGAAACACCTACTTTGTATTGGACCTTTTTCTAGGTCTGGAAGATAAACTGATAAACAAGATAGGCAGACAGCCAATCAGCAAGCAAACAAATAAACTAACAAGGTTATTTCAGACAGTACAACATGTTATAAAAACAAAACCACAGGCTGCTATCACAGAGAACCAGGTAGTCTGCTAGGGAAGACTTTGCTAAAGAGGGGATGTCTGGACTGAGAGCTGGAAAGTATGACAGAAACAGCCTGGGAGGTCTGGGAGCAGAGCACGGCTCTGAAGGCAGTGGAACAACCAGTGCAGAGAGGCAGGGCTTGGAGCTTCAAGAAACAGAAGGACGGGTAGGTTTTTGTGGAGTGGAAAATAGGCAGAAGGCGATGCTGGGCAAAGGCAGGAGCAGTTCCTGGTTCCCCAACTGCCAAAATAATGTTGTTTAATTAAGCAAAAAAGGAAGGAAGGAAGGAAGGAAGGAAGGAAGGAAGGAAGGAAGGAAGGAAGGAAGGAAGGAAGGGATGGATGGATACAGAAAAAGAAAGATCCAATCATATTATTTGGATAAGAGACTGAATCTTGTACAAACTGTTTCTATTCAATAACTGTGTCCCTCATATTTAAAAATAACCCTGTGCTGAATAATTTACATTTTTCTCCTAGACACTCAGATTCAACAGCCCACATCTGTAAGATGCCATCAGGGATAAAATTCCTTCTCTCGCTAACTCAACGCTCATTAGTTGTGCCTGGCATTGTGCTAAGCCCTTGGCTATGTGGAGAATAAGAGACTCTAGCCCTGTGCTCAGAAGCTTGCAGTCCAAAGCAGGACACAGGCAAGTCAACAGGCAGGCATCAAGCGTAGGCAAGTGCCTTGACAGGGAAAAACATCTAGTTGAGTCAGATCTAAAGAAATAGGCCCAAAGAAGGCCCAGGACAGAGTAATGATGAAAAAAAAAATTATTTCAGAGATGGACAAAAGGAAAGATGGTCACACTGAAGGCAAAGTAGCAGCCAGAAGAGCTGGAAGAAACCCAGAGGGAGAACGTGCCGCCGAAGCTGAGGGAAGAGGTGCTGTAAGGACAAGAGGGTAACAAGTTCAAATGGGGCCAAGCCATTACCCTCTTCAGAGAAGGGCAGTGGGTCGTTCACTGGGATTAGCAACAAAGCAGGGGAGCCCTTGCCAAGAGCAGTCGATGTGGGTGGCAGGGACTGAGGCTCACTGGGCTGGGGAGTGACAGGTGAGACGGTGAGAAGCAGCAGGCAGCAAGGACAGATGACCATGTAAGGAAGTGGCTGTGACGGATATACAACTACTGAGTGGTTTCAAAAAGGCAAGTTTCATAACAGCGTGAGGGAAAGTGGTATGATCCCACCATGTAAAAATGTATGGTGCATCCATAGAAAAAAATGTCTGGAGAATATATTAACTCAGGTGATAAGAATGGCTATTTGGAAGAGGTAGGATTTCCAGTCTTGCCTCTTTCTAATTCCCTCTCTCTTTTTTAAAATGACCACATTAAACAACAAACCCTGGTTTCAATTTTTTGTATTATTTTTTGTTAATCCTCACCTGAGAATATTTTTTCCATTGATTTTCAGAGAGAGTGGAAGGGAGGGGGGAGGACAGAGAGAGAAACACATTGATGCGAGAGAGACACATCATTTGCTTGCCTCCCACACGCACCCTAACCAGGGATTCGAACCTGGAACCCAGGTATGTGCCCTAGATCAGGAATCGAACCCAAGACCCTTCAGTATGTGGGCCAATGCTCTAACCACTGAGAATACCGGCCAGGGCAAAAACAACTGTTTTAAAAAAGATGTAAAATACTCAAAATATTCACAAGATAATACTAAATGAAAAACTTGAGATATAAGTTAGTATGTAGTATAATACCATTTATTTAAACAAGTTTATTTGTACGTGGAAAGGCATGTTAGTATTAAAATATAAGCAGTGAGTCTCAAGGCAGTAGCTTTATGGGTGATTTTAGACTTTTCTTTAGAAATGAGCATGCAGTACTTTTATAGGAAGAACAAAGCTTTCCAAAGTTGTTGTTTCAAGAAAGTTTGGGCTGTGACCGGTTTGGCTCAGTGGATAGAGCGTTGGCCTGTGGACTGAAGGGTCCCAGGTTCGATTCTGGTCAAGGGCATGTACCTTGGTTGCGGGCACATCCCCAGGAGGGAGGTGTGCAGGAGGCAGCTGATCGATGTTTCTCTCTCATCGATGTTTCTAGTTCTCTCTCCCTCTACCTTCCTCTCTGTAAAAAAATCAATAAAATATATTTTTTAAAAAGAAGAAAGTTTGGCTGTGAAGATGAGAAGAAAAGGAGAGAGTAGCTAGGTGAAGATATGGGCTTAAAGATTTTGTCTTTTGAAGATGAGATGTCTGAACATGATTAACTACTGAGAGGTGAGAGTTGGAGAGAGAAAGAGACAGGAAAAAACAGGAAAGAAGATACATGATGGCACAAGGTACGCCGGAGACAGGAAGGAATGGTACGCGGGCAGGTGGAGGTGAGGCTTAGGACAGCTGCAGACAAGGTTGGAGGCTTCCTGACAATGAAACTGAGTGACATCACCAATGGATTATCGTTTCCTTTGAAGAAGGACATGAAGTCTCTACCGAGAAGAAAAGGAAGCCAGAGGTTCGGAGGAGCATGGACATGCGTGAAATGGCCACTGTGGCTGATGGAAGAGGAGCTGATGAGGGAAACAAGACATTGTGATGAGGACCCACTTGAACTTGGGGTCAAGGACACAAGGCACCAAGAAAAAAATTATCAGAAAAAATATATCAGATGACCATTATTTCTTTAAACAAAGTTAAATGAACGAATCACATGCACATTGTTTCTTGCTCACCTGCACGGGCAAGAATCTATTAATAAATTTGTTATATTCTGTACTTCCCAAGGGTACAAGTCACTGCCTTTCCAAGTGCCTAGAGAACTAGCAATTGTTAAGATTAAAATATTTCCTTTACGTTTTTACTTTTACCGTCTTACCTGCTCCAGAGCATCTCCTTCACTAAAATCACCTTTTAAGTTTCGTTCAGAAATCAGTTCTTCCCAAGTAAACAGTAGTGAATCTGTTACCTCACCAAATGGATTAAAATCGATTAGCCACACCTTCCCCTGTAGGACAGAGAGAAAAATTAAGAGGCATAGACTAAAATCAAACATTTAAATTCTATAACCTTTGCTCCATGTCCCACCAGAGGAAGTCCTCCAGGTTGCACTGATAAAGGGCTACAGCATTTTCTAAAAGGAAGGTCGCCTGTAAATACAGAGAAGAGACCTAGAAAAGAAAAACCTGACAAAGACATATATTTCAAGTCCTGCTTAGATCACAGGAGAATTTTAGGTCAAAAATCCAAGCAGGAAAAAGGAAAATTTCACAAGAAGTTAAAACGAGCATGACCGAATGCTTTCAGGGGGGTATCTCTGATTATCTTTCAAGATTACCTTTGCCCTGCAGGGGAAGGAAAGAGCCAGAAGTTCCAGAGGTTCCTTACCTCTGAGAGGCCGCTACTGCCAAAGATGCATTTTCTTAAGCATATAGAACGAAGTATGGAAATGCTGGGTTTTTCTTTAATTTTAATGTAATATTGGTTTGTCTATATGCTAGAGCACATGAAAGGGAGATCTAAAAAAATATATCAACCTTTAAAAGAAATGGCTAACTTTTCTTACTCTGAGAGTAGATGGAGGTGGGCAATATGACAGCTCCAGGCTCAGAGAAAGGATCCTCCTGAGCTGGTCAGACTGAGTTCAGTGGGAGTCAGGGGCATCTCAGGATAAAGGGCAGGGCGCTGACATTACAGCACTGGAGACCTGAAGTCCTGCCAAGAAACTGAAGCCAAGAGATACCCACGGAGATACAGGTGACATTTAGTAAATACCCGTTTCCTTTAAAACGTTATCTTTGCTCCTCTTGATTTTTCTCAAAACATTCATATCACGGCATCATTTTTTTGTTGATAATTAGGTTTTCCTGTAAATGTGTAGTTATCATGTCTTGGTCAGACATGAGTGTGTAAATTACAAATGCCTAAAGTACTAGGTTGCCGAACCACCATGACCAATATCTAGCACTGTTTCTCATCTCAGTTAAAAAAAAAAGTTAAGAAATATCTAATTAGGACTTGCTCCCAACAGCAGAAACATCTGGTAAGTGGCAAAGAACCATTACAAGAAGTTGCACCACACACTATTGGGTTTCTTATTTTATATAATCCCAAGAGAAAGCCTACAACTCTTTCAGGCCACTTCAGTTGCTTCTGCACGGCAATTCGGCACCCACTTGCAGTCTTTGACTATGTGAGTAACGTCAGCCATCAACTTCTTGGTATAATGTCAGCTTTGCTTTTGGAGCAATTACTAAGATGTCTCTGGCATGCTATGTGTTATTTTAACAAAATGGGTATTTTCTAACCTTTAAACCCTTTCTAATTGAGTTTTATAACCAGCAAAACTATCTCATTATAAAAAGAAAACACTATTGGGCCTGTTAGTATAGGAATATTATGTTCTATAAACTAAAAATATGGCATTCTGTGAAAAAACAAAAACAAAAACAAAACCAACAAAACAAACTTAAAACACAAACAGATCACTACTTTTAGAACTAGTAATGGGCAGTTTGTTCTATAGTTCAGAAGACATTCTCTAATTCAAAGAAAAATAAAACCAGCTGTAATCAGGTATAAAACTATCAAGATGAGGATCTTACAGCTAGAACATGGTTTTCATGTGATAGCTCAGGCAGGAGACATCCTGAGAAATTCTATTTTTAGGCAATCCTTGAGATAAGATCAGCTCTTCCTGAAATCTACCAGCTGACCAGCCCCACAGCCCAAATAAATCCCTGTGCACTAGAAAGACACTGTGCCAGGCACTGGTGCATAAAGACGAATAACACAGAACCTATTCCTTCAGAGAGCTCAGTCCAGACCAGGGGAGATACACACACACACACACACACACACACACCCCAAAAAAAGAGAAATAAAACCATCCTGCAATCACAGTACAGGGGGAATAATCCAACAGAGATAATAACAGGGTATTATGAGACTAGTAGAATGTTAGGAGGACCTACCTAATCTTCATGGTGAAGCTGGAAAAGCTCCCCTTAGTAACTTGGAATTTGAAGATGATGGTGATGATGGTCTGTGAGGAAGGTGAATGATGGGAGGAAAGCAGACCATTTCAGGGGGATACAACAACAACAACAAAAACGAACAGGTGTGAAGGCCATGAAAAGACAGCCCACTCTGGACACAGATTATTTCCTAGGATGTAAAATACATGGGGGTCCCAGAAAATTATGGAACTTCAAAAGTCTCTAGTTCTGAATCAGATGAAATTCTGGTTAAAACAATCCCTTTCAATGTAAAATGAGATTACAAGAAAGAAAGGGAATCCCAGGCACCAGAAATGAGGAGGAACCTGAAAAACAGAAGTAGTCATATAAACATTTGCAGTGGGAACCCTATTCAGGTTTAACATGCACAGCAACAGGAGACTAGCCACGAGAAGGGAATCCGAACCAAGAAGTGAACTCTGGAGGGCTGCCATGTCATTGAAGGGAGTTTAAGATAAAACTCCTAATGACTAGAACTCCTAATGACTGGTTTACAAAACCAAAAATAAATAATCAACATGAATGAGAATATTCAAATAGAGCAACCAAAGGTCAAAGCCCCAAGAACTGAGAAAAATCATCAACCTAAAGGACAATATAAAATAAAGACATTAGTGTTAGGACAACTGGGTAAAAATCTACAAAAAGACAAAGTTAGATCACATACCAGGGCAAATGCAAAATAGATCAAAGATTTAAATGTAGAAGCAATAAGTCATAAAAGCTAGAAAATATATGGAGAGGTATTTTTTAAAATTATGACTGAAATTCAGAAGTCATAAAATAAATAACATTTTATCTTCATGGTAAAAGACTAACAAAATGTGATAATCCCATTCCTACATTTTAAAGGATACTAAATAAGACAATAAAAAACACAGAGAAATGACCCTTACAAAAGATAAAATGCAGAGGGGGAACCAAGATGGCAGCATGAGGTATATACCTAAATGCGCAGCCTCCACAACTACATTATAAAAATACAGCTATAAAGATAAACGGCCATCCTCCAGAACCAAGGGAGGGGAAACTTTACAACTAGAAGGGAAGAGAAGGAGTGCATTGAGACCGAGTAGAAGTTCCCGGCGCCAAAACTGAGAGGTACAGACGCGCGCGAAATGGAGGCAGCGGGGGTGAAATGGTGGCGGCGGCAGCTCCTGGGTCTGTGGCTTGGAAGGAGATTATAAACTCCGGGGTCGCACTGAATGTGATGCGGGCTATTGGGCAATGGGGCAGAAGACCAGTGGCATTCTAGCGGAGCTGTTCACAGTGATCACTGACGCAGGGACTCAGGGGCACGCAGACGCCAAAGCTGGGAGAAACTGTGGAGTCGGCTGTGGGTCAGCCATGTCGGGTTGCTCCACCCTGGTGATTCTGAGACCCCGCCCCACCCAACTTATAACCCCGCCCAAGCTGTGCGCCTGACTGCTTGCAGCCTAACCTAACAGACGGCACCTGGGATAGAACTCCAAAACTTCCAAACCCCAAACAACAAGGAGAAAAGCTTGCAGGTCATTTCCTCCCAGTGATACCTCCCAGTGATAACTACAACTAGACTGTGCACCCAGCCTTCAAAGGTGTACAACAAGAGTGTCCACCCCAGGTGATTGGGGAGGCTGAATCACTGGGCCCTATAAAACACCTAGCACAGAAAGCCACTCTATTAATGCAGGGAAGCAGCCAAAATGCGGAGACAAAGAAACAGGTTACAAATAACAGAAATGGAGGAAAGCAAACTACTGGATATAGAGTTCAGAACCACAGTTTTAAGGTTTTTCAAGAATTTTCTAGAATCCGCCGATAAACTTAGTAATATTATACAGAGATCCAACAGCAGACTAGTGGTTTGCAATAATCAAGTCAAAGATTTGAAACATGAAAAAGCAAAGAGCACCCAATTGGAAGAGAAAAAAGAAAAAAGAATCCAGAATGTGAAGATAGTGTAAGGAGCACCTGGGACAACTTCAAGCGTACCAACATCAGAATTATAGGGGTACCAGAAGAAGAGAGAGAGCAAGAGATTGAATACCTATTTGAAGAAATAATCACAGAAAATTTCCCCTACATGGTGAAAGGAAGCGCAGAGAACCCCAAACAAAAGGAATCCAAGGAGGACTACACCAAGACACATCATAATTAAAATGCCAAGGGCAAAAGACAAAGAGAGAATATTAAAAGCAGCAAGAGAAAAACAGTTAGTTACCTACAAGGGAGTACCCATACTACTGTCAGCTGATTTCTCAACAGAAACCATGCAGGCCAGAAGGGAGTGGCAAGAAATATTCAAAGTGATGAATAGCAAACACCTACAACCAAGATTACTCTACTCAGCAAGGCTATCATATAAAATTGATGGTCAGATAAAGAGCTTCACAGACAAGAAAAAGCTAAAGGAGTACATCACTACCAAACCAGGATTATTTGAAATGCTGAAGGGCATTCTTTAAGAAGAGGAAGAAAAAGAAAAAGGTAAAAATAAAAAGTATGAACAACAAAGGGACAACAAATACATATCTATCAACCAGTGAATATAACAAGTCAATAGAAATATCTGATGAACAGAATAAACTGGTGAATTGAATATGAGTAAGGGCATAGAAAGGGAATGTACTGACAATTCTCAGGGGGAAGGGGACATGAGGAGTATGGGAAGAGACTGGACAAAAACCTTACATCTATGGATGAAGACAGTGGTGGGAGTAAGAGTATGGGGTGGGGGGGAGCTATGGGGGCTAAAAAAAGGAACATCTTCTAAACTAATAAAAGCGAAATATTAAAATTAACCTGTTTCTCCGAGACGGGTAAGCCATGCCCACCAGCCAATCAGAGCTGCTGTATGCAAATTAGCCCAGCCAAGATGGCGGAGGCCGCAGCCCTGGCGTGCGGCTTCTCCAGGGCTGCGGCCTCCGCCATCTTGGGAGCCTCCCGCCTGAGAAGGCATCCAGTGCCTTGGGCCTGCGGATGCCTTTCCAGGTGGGAGCCGGGGTGGGGGGGAGGCGGGCACCAGGCGGCAGTCCGCGCCCGAGAAGGCTCCCGAGGCTGGGGCGCTGCCCCAGCCTCGGGAGCGTTCTGGGGCGTGGGGGCGGGGCGGCCGGATCCCAGTGGCCCTGCTGCCTGCAGCCTCGGGAGCGTTCCAG
>PVJC01024161.1:0-25817 GCA_004026665.1 Murina feae
CATACCCCTTAGACTTTTCAGTTATGTGCACCAATCTATGATGTTCTTTTGAGGGAATGGAGGAATGATTAAGCAATTTGGTTTGGTTTCTTTCACTTGTAAGAATATTTCACTTGAAAGAGTCCTTATTAATGTAGTGCGTGTTCATTACTGGGTGTGTAGCCACTCAACAACTCTAATTCAAGAAGACCTAGAAAAATCCCTCAAGGGTGACAAGGTTTTCTAAGTTCATATTGCATGCCAATAGAAGGGACCCACACAAACTGACCCAAATAAATAAAAATCTCCACAAATTCTTTATATACCTACGCTTTATTATCCCTTTCTTGCACACTCCAATAATTAATCTCATCATAGTAATAATTATTTGTTTAATGTCTATCTGTTCTGCTAGATTGGAGGGGCAGGACTGACTCATCTGGTTTGTTCAATGGGACCCAGCACCGTGTTTGGCAGATGCTCAAGAATTATTTGCTGAATTGATTCTTATAAACAGCAGACCCTTGTAAATGACAAAGGTACTTATCCCTTTAGCAAGAGCCATACCTGAATGAAGACTTGCCAAAGAGAAGTCTACCTGTCATGGGAGACAGGCCACTTGCCCCACTGGGGAGATCCCCCTGTTCTCTTAGCCAAACAAGAGTGATGGGATAAGGTAACCTGCCTGGCTCACATCTCCTTCTCTAGGTATATGTGGCTCCCCCAGGAGAGGAAAAGCACACACTCCTTCTGGACCCACGTGTGCAAGTGGAGAGAGAGAGAGCTGGGATAGGGAGTGAGGAATAAAGGAAGTGAGCATCCTTTCAAGAGAACCACATGCAAAAAGGCAAGTAACGATATGTGGACAGGGGAATCTGATAGTGAACATTTAGTAACACAGCACAGGGAATCTGATAGGTCATTAACATTTAGTAACATACCTACTATGTACCAAGCCCTTTCCACATGTCAGTTCACCACCTTCTCCCAATAAAGCCTTCAGTAGTACAGTTGGGAAAACAAAGATCAGGAGAGGGTGAGCTGCACAAGCTTCCATAGATCCCAAGTGGCTGGCCAGCATTTGCGTTGTATTCCGCCTATGCTCCTTCACCACACTCTGTGGCACCCATATGAGTTATCTTTCAGAGCCAAATGGTTTATTTCCTTTCAGAATTTTCTGTGCCTAGGTCCCTTCGTACTGTCATACAACCTGACAATGCTGATGTTCCTCACAGATGTCTGCACATAAGAAAAAGGAATTGTCTGGGACATGGTGAGTAACCACCACTGAATATGAATGGTAAATGATAAATGTAAATTTACGGCAAAAATAGACATTTTAAAAACACTCCATGCACGTGATTAAATGCACCAGTTTCAACAATACAAGGGATACAGCAGGAAATGGGTGACTCTCATGCTATTGCAACCACATTAATAGGAGTGCACATTCCCATTTTGGATATCCGTGCTTACACTCCTTTGTCTACATGGATGATAAGCTGATACTACATAAACATTGTTAGAGTTGCAGTTCCATGCTACAGTAATTCACTTAACTTTAACATGATTTATGGTTCTGTCAATAAAAAAGGTTGAAAACCCTGCGCTGAAGCTTCAATGTGAGCGTCATATTTAAAACAGCAATTTTGTGTGTCTCTGTGCAATAGAAGAAAACATTCCACATAAAGAGAATACAAGTCTATGATGGGCTTTTTCTACCCTCAAAAAAGGAAAATAAAGACCGAGTCTAAACATGGACTCAACATTATATGAAGCTAAATCAAAAAAAGGAACTTCTAGAGATTTATCTGATTATGTGATTTATACTACAAGTGATACCAAAAGTCTTATCAACAAGAGGACTTCTAAGAAACTTTGTGCAGAACCACTGCCTTCATCGGGTATGCATAGGTGGGTCTATGATGTGAGTGTGTGTGTGTGTGTGTGTGTGTGTGTGTGAGAGAGAGAGAGAGAGAGAGAGAGAGAGAAGGGGGGTGAATTACAAGGGACAGCAGCTTCTTTTGTCAAGAAGAGTGTCAATGTAGGTCCACATGGTTAATCACCCTATTCTCTCTGGCTCTCATTCTGGGGACATTGTGCCTCTTTAAGGGATTAAGAAGCCAATTGGTTTTACTGCTTTAACCTGTCTTCTTTGGGACAACATATTAACATGATACCACTGCAGAAGAGCCCTCTTTAGACGTTTGCTGTGGGGATGACAAATTAACCCAACAGGGTGTCCTCCACGTCTATCTCAGTACAAATTATTAGCGTAATAGAGCTTTTAGTTATGCATTTATCTAGTAATTATTGAATGGTTACACAAAACCAAGCTGAGCAACCATGGCCCTTTATGAGGTTCGCTCGGTGGGTGGCCTTCCAGTTAATTTAGGGTAGTTCTCCACAAAGCAGTTCACTTGCAGACAAATTAGCTAAACAGCCTTCTCCTTTAAATATTTTCCATGTCACAGTGAAACTCTTTACATTACAATAAAGGTACAGTTTTAATTACACACTTCCTGACTTTTGTTTAGTTGTAAAACATTTGCTGGTATTGTGCATGTATGTGTGTGTTTCATTTTGTTTTCCATTTTGCTGGCCAGTAATAGTTGGTTGTAAGTATCTGGGTAATAAATTTAATAAGTTCCTGAACAGAGACTTAACGGCCCTTTGCTGAAAAGCTGCTTTTCCTCTTTACTATCCAGTTCCTTCAAATCCCATGGACAGTGTTTCCCATTAGGCCGGGCACTGGCACTTGTGCTAATCTTGACCAACTTCACAGGCCCCGTTGCTTCTCCTTCCAATGCTCTGCAAAGGTGGTACTTGTTAGGACTATGACGCCTGCATTTTAAATCAATTCTATCAACTCTTTGTGTAGAAAGACAACGTAGTGTTTTGTCAAATGACACACTCCAATAATAAATAAACACCTGTGTCTGTTGGCAGATTATTTCAGCACCTTGTTAGCAACAGGTACTTAATTGCTTCTCATTTTCCAGAGATGATTCAATTGCATTAAACCAGGAGAGACAAATTAGATTCAGCTCTACTGAAAGGAGCACCAGCAGGTTCTACAACTAAGGGAAAGGCTCTCCTAAAAGGCAAAGACGTTTGCAGTAGGGCACAAGAAAGCTAAACAAATTTACCACTTGGGTATGGGAGACTATGCCAAGGTAGTGGTACTGTGGTAATGGCAGCAATGAAGTGCCAGGGAATATTTCTTCTGAAGGGTACTTAGTTTGGACAGAAAAATGTATAATGCCCAGCAAATATTCTAAAAAAAAGGGAACAGATCATTTTGAACTCAGCATTTCTCTTAATAGTTATCAAGATAGAAATTCTTAATTAAAACCAAGCAAATATATCAGGTACTTATCCAACATGCTTTGTACCTCCCTCATTCCTGCTAAAAATACATGCACTTGAATATTATATTATTACTAGAGGGCCAGTGCACGAAATTCATGCATGGGGGAGGGGTCCCCTCAGTCCAGCCTGCACCCTCTCTAATCTGGGACCCCTCGGGGGATGCATCTCACAATCCTGGACCACTGGCTCCTAACAGCTCACCTGCCTGGTTGCCCTTAACTGAACCCCCCCCCTGCCTGCCTGATTACCTCTCACTGCCTCTGTGTGCCAGCCTGGTCACCCCTCATGGCCCCCCTGCCAGCCTGGTTGCCCCACACAGTCTGCTTGTTCAGTCATTTGGTCGTCCCTCACTAACCCCCCTGCTGGCCTGGTCATAGGCAGCCATCTTGTGAGGGCGTGATGATCAATTTGCATATTACCTCTTTCTTATATAGGATATAGGATTACACACAGGAGATGAAAAGATTTCCCTATTATTTCCCCACTTTTTCTCCATTTGCTTTCAATCAAATCCATGCACTCATTTATTTATTCAACAAATTGAGTGCTCTCCTTATGCCCAGCAAGAGGCTGAGGGATACAAAAAGAATAAAGACATGGTTCTTGCTTTAATGGGCCCTGCCATCCAATGATAATTGTTTTTCCTCTCCTTCCTTGCTCCTCTGTTATTGTCTACGAATCTACACTCCTCCAACTTTCCTGGTGACTTCAACTTCCTGGAAGGTGATCTTCAATCTCATAATTCTCTGCAGTTTGTTTTTCTTGGCCCAGCTGGGAGATACTGTTAGCTGCTGATCCTCAGATGTGTCACCACTAAGAGCAGGATCCTTGTTTGGGCCACGAGAATCATGGACTTAGAGAGGTTTACAGAGCATATAAACTTTTGACTACCCCTCCAAACAAAACCTGGCATGATTCTTCGAAGGCTGCACAATAAATCTTTGGTTTATATGGCTATTGTCTTAGTATATCTTACCCATATTTTCAGAATCAGGGCAATTTTAGTTCTAAACTTCCCGTGTGTGTGTGTGTGTGTGTGTATGTGTGTGTAGAGAGAGAAGTGGGGAGTTTAACTTCATGCTCATATTCTGTATGTTTTAATTCCTCAGTACTTAGTTATCTAAAAGTATGACTTGTTTGCTGTGGCTTTGTTTTGCATGCTTACAATTAGAAAGTACTCTGTTTTGGACTAGGGGTTAATTCTTATGTCTGCTTGGACTCCTGCAGTGTCAAACGACACAGTCATTCTCTATCAGAATGCCCTTGTCCCTGACAGCAACCTGTGCTCTTCTATCACGACAATACAACTGCTGGTTTTCTTGTCCTGTCATTCACCAGGAGGTAAGCACTCTGAGGCCAGAATCAAAGCTCCCCTGTTTATTCTATTTAGCAGGAAATACAGACCTTGTATATTGTAAGTGCTGGACAAATGTTTGTGGAAAACATTAATGGGTCCCTAGACAGCAATTGGAGTCTGTAAGCTAATTTCAATATTTAAAAAAACTAAACTGACCTCAAAAATTGTTTTCTGAAGTGACTTGTACCTAACCGAAACCCCGCATTACAAATAGCAAAGATTCATGGGGCTAATAAAAAGAAGTCAAGTGATTTGTTTATGGCTGCTACTTAAAAAACAACAACAGTATAGTAACATGTTTATGTCATGCTTTTCAAATAATCTAAATGGCTATGTTTTGTCTTTGACTTTTAAAAAATGTAAAACCAAACTAATTGTTTAAAAAGTGCATTTCATTTCTCCCAATAGGGTAGAAAAAGATAGAAACTACTGATATGGTAGAAAAGGCACTGTACTGGAGACTTATTTCTAGTCATGGCTCTGGCCAGATGAGATTTCTCACCTGTACGAGCAATGTGGAATACTTGCTAACTACTAACCATCATGCTGCTCTTCTATTTATCTACTTAGAAAGCCCAAATTTCATACAGAGTGGCAATATGCTCATGGAAAAAAAAAATCTAGATTCCCAGCCTCCCTTGCAGCTAGAGGTGATCACATGGCACAGTTCTGACCATACTGCATTCGATTCTATACAAGGTGACAGAATGAGCTGGTAGCACTTTTTTGCTCTTGCCGTTTCCCATCTTTCTGCTTGAAATATAGGTGTAAGGCAGGAGCCCAGTGGCTATGTTGTAACCATGAGTTCACAGCATGAGGATAAAAACAACCCACTAAAGCATGGATGGGTAAGAGAAAAAAATCTCAATCCTCGATGGAATTATATTGCCACTGTAATATATTCCTGAATCACATACTTGTTTTTATATAAGAAAAATATGACCTGTTTATTTATATTATCTTTTACTTGCAGCCAAACACATTCTTGGCTGATGTAGGGGATAAGTTAGACCAGAAGATTCCTAGACCACTATTCTGAAATTCTATGGTTCTATGATGAAATTCTATGGTTCTAGATGAAGCTCAGTAAGTGCTTATTTGCCAATTACTTTCTATCTCTGTGCATAGTGCAGGCTTCTCCCCACGTCTAAATCCCTAAAGCACAGAGTTGTTCTACTCAGCGCAGGGCATTTAAGTTAAGGATCATTCATTATCTTGTTGTTTTTCAAAGGAGCAGAAACATAACTTTCAAGAAGAAAAACCTTCAAGAAACTGAAATATCACTGATGTTAACTCCAAATAATTCTCAAAAGGAGTTAGATCCTTTAAATCATTAGGCAAACTTTAAATTCTTGAAAAGGCAAAGGGAAGAACAAAGATTCCTTCCCCCCCCCCCAGTTCTCATGAATAAGATAAATTTTTATGATAAAATATTTTATTATGTTTGAAATCTTAAGCACTGGTAAAAGAGAGTCTTTAAAAGCCCAAACTTTCAGCTTAAAGTGCACAGTAATTGTAATAATGTAAAATGACATACAAATGCCTTTATGGAAAGTTAATAGCTTCCTACTCCCCAAGACATTCCAAAATACTTTAATCCCTTTACCTAGTTTTAACTATATAGCTTGCAAAGTATTATCCCCATGATCCAGATGGCCAAACTGAGGCCACAGGTTAAGTAAATTATTGAAGCCACAAAGAAATCCATTATCAGAGAAGAGATTCATTTTAAGAAACCACACATCCCCACCTTTACAACAATGAAAACAGGAAAGTGATTAGAATAGCAAAATAGTTTTAAAGCATAGCTTATTCATAGCATATCAAAGCTTTACTCATACAGTCTTGCAAAAGCTATTGTTCTTCCTCCCCATCTTGGACATTCCTTGTAAGAAGTACTCCATAAACTAGACATGTATCACCCTTAGCTTCTCTGAAGCAATGAGAACCTGTCAGTTCCATGGAGGGGATGAATGGTTTCTGTGTCCACTTGTGTGCCATTTGATTACTTTTTACTTATTCAACAAGTATTGTGCATAAAACCCACTGTGTGAGACACAATGTCAGTGGAGGAAATGCCAGGCACAAAAGGTCCCAGGAGTTTAAGGAGTGTGAGGTGATCGGAGCCTTGGTGGAGCTAAGGAGGCTTCATGTGGAAAGTAGTACCTGAGCTGGTCTTGGGATGGCTAAAATGTTGACAGGCGAGGGCAAGATGGACAGCATGATATTTTCAAAGCCTGAATGAAAACGAGTGATGAAATTGTTTACACGACTTCTGTACATCGTCTATTTCCAGGCACAGTGTGAATGACTACAAATGCATGATTTCATCTACTCCTCATGTAACAGAATTATCCTGAAGTAGAGGTTGTAATCTCCAATGGGTAGGTGAGGAACCTTTGGCTCAGAGGAGCAAGGTGGCAGGTTCACACAGTTGGTAAATGTGGTGGACACGGGATTCAAAACACGGGCCCATCTGATCCCTGAGCTTCTGTGTTTAACCACTATGCTATGCTGCCTCCCTCCAAGGTCCTACTTTTCTGCCTTTGCTTTGCAATCTTCAAAGAGGGTTTTTTTTTGTAAAGGGTGGCCACCAGATTTCCACATACAGCTTAGGTTTGCAGTGAAAAATAGGGCTACTGTTAAAATATCTTTGCGATATGTTACATAGTTGTTTACAAACTGGTCTAGTCAAGGTAGTCCCATGAGAAATTTTAATTTCCTAATTTTAAGGAAGGCAGTAGAGGTCTTGCAACCTGTGTGCTATCCAGAGGTGAATGTACCATGTGACTCTAAGCAAAAGTGCAGTAAAGACCTGTCTCCACTCCACCCCACCTCTTGTCTCAGGACCCTGATAAAGAACACACCTTTCTCTTCTTCCAGGCCCTTTGAAAATAAGTTTATAAGGTTGATTCTTCTTAATGTACATGTCACATTTATTCCACCCTGGCTTCCTCCATCAGACTCTCCCTCCTTAAATCTGTCCTCATCTTCCTGAAACATCAACTCTTAGTCCTGGTTGTGATATCATCCCAAGCATTAGCTTTCCAACTGGCTCAGAA
Source organism: Murina feae (assembly GCA_004026665.1). Classification (NCBI taxonomy): domain Eukaryota; kingdom Metazoa; phylum Chordata; class Mammalia; order Chiroptera; family Vespertilionidae; genus Murina; species Murina feae. The sequence goes on from PVJC01024161.1 coordinate 7,771, forward strand.
AAGAATAGAAGGGAATATAGTACCTGCAGCAAATAGTTCTTAAATAATGAGAGGTTAAATACCAACCCTTTAAAAATATCTTAGCCCAAGAATGTCTCATGTTAGCCTATCTTAACTATGATTCTTAACCCAAAGATACCACTGAACAGTTTCATCTCAACTACTCCAATTCCCTTCACCAGACCACTAAGGGGGGCAGGGTGCAATAAGAATGGGTACCTGAGCAGATATTCCAGAAAGGAGAACCGAAGATGCTGGGAACCATCTTGAATTCTGGTGAAAACAAAGAATCTTTGGTATTCCATAATTCTTAAACTAGGCATTTTTCTTTTCCTCAAAAACAATTTCATGAATATGATAGGAGATCAAAACTCATTGTTTTGTAGGCGAAAGAGGTCCACTCTGGTTCAACATGGTGCAGATCATTTGAGAAAATGTGCTTGACTGTCCAGCATGAAGAAGCTCCCAATCATGGCACCCATGGGTAAATGCTAGAATTATTATAATAATTTCTAGAACTTTGGTTTTAAAGTGAGACTCACAGATGGCATTCTTAATATTTATTGCATAAATGATGATAAAGATGAACCTTGCTTTATGTTCCTCAAAAAGTCTCTAGAAATATTATTTTATGGTAATTTCTGCATGAGAATATGAGGTTGGGAGGAAAAGTTTATTCAGCAGTAGTATTGACCCTATTTTATTGGGGAGGACATTAAAAATCCAGAAGGTAAGTGGAAAGTAAGAGGCTATCCAAGCTACTAGCTTGTTCTTCCCAGTCCTTACTACATGGCTATATCATGAATCTTTTCTTTGCCTGGAATTCCCCCCATTCACATAAGCAACCTTTAATATTTGACTTTGAGTTATCAACACTTTGCAGTCTCTTTATTAGATACAAAGTGGTAAGTAACAGCACATTCCATACCATCTTCTACATGTTTATTTTCTTGTGTCTGTCTCCTGAACTTGACTGTCCACTCTATGATAAGGCGACCAGACGTCCCGCTTTTGGCGGACGGTCCCGATTTTTAACAATTTGTCCCACGGCGTTTTAAAAAAGTCCCAATTTTTGGAAAGAGATATATGTACTACTCTTTGTAATATTTTAAGTAATGATAATAATAAAAAAGAACCCCCCCCCCCGGTCAATGGTGTCCCACTTTACCAATGTTAAAATCTGGTCACCTTACTCTATGAGGACAGGAACAACTGAATTCCCAGTAACAGGCTCTCAGATGAACCTCCAGAGGCCCCTCCTCTGAGCTCCTGCAGAAATTCTGCTTTAAACATTCATTTAGCATTTAGAATATGTGAACCTGACAATAAAAAGATGAGAAACATCACATGCCTCATCTCCTTGAGACCAAAAACCTTCTTTCTGACTAAAAGGGCTTCCTTCGCATCTCTTATTTTCCACCACAGTTCAGATGCTTAAGGAATACTGAATATGAGGATAATACCATAATACTACTCCATTTCAAGAGACTCATTCTGAATTTGGGGACTACATAATCCAATTCAGGTACAAGATTTTAAAATTAGAAAACACACACATATTCTTTCTCTGATTATATCACACACACAGACAAGTGGCATAATAAGTTGAGAAAGTTCTCTCAATGATCACAAGATGTTTACAGATGGAGCAAGTAAGTTTCATAACTGTGTATTTAGAAACTGCTTCGCACAATAGTCAGAACACTTATTTCCTTCAGTATGATTTCTGTGGGAGTGCATGGGACAGTCCTCTCATTGCCATCTTTCCTTGATATGCACACAGAATATTTATAAGGAATTCAGATTTGTGGGACTAACAGTGAGATTATTACAAGAAATATCAGTTTTTTTCCAGGCATATGTCAAAGTAGACGAGAGACTGTTACTTTCTAGGATGTTTTATGATACCAGCTGGTAGATCACAGACCTACCTAAACAAAAATCTGATGGAAGAAAGCAAATGTGGTTACAATTATTCATTCTCCTACTGTGGGAGTTTCATAAACAAACTAATAAATATTTTCATCTTGCAATAAGATCAAGTTAAGTGACTTGCTGACATTCTCTTGAGGTTTAAAGCTTGTCTTTAATGTGAAATACAAATCATATTTCTTGTGGACACATTTTAATAATAAACTTAAAAGCACACAAGACAAAAATAATGAAAACATTGCAATGAAAACCAGACCAACTATCTACCACTTCAAAAGGAGTGAATGAAGACTGCTCATCAACAGTCAACACCGTGATGCAGACAACCTCAATGCAAAATGTTTCAAGGAAAGGGGAGCATCAGGGATACAAGAATAAAAGAGAAGCTGTGACAGTTGACCCTTGAACAAAGTTGGGGTTAGGGGGCACCAACCCACCACACAGTCGAAAACCCACATATAACTTAAGTTGGCCCTCCACGTATGCCCATTCCCAATTGTGTATTGAAAATACAGTTGACCTCTGAACAACTCATGTTTTAACCCTGTGGGTCTGCTTATATGCAGATTTTTTTAAAATCTTGCATTGCTCAAAGGTCAACTGTACTTGCTCATCATACACACACACACACACACACACACAACTCTTGTGTAATTCACAGAAGGAATTTGATTTTGGTTCAAGTAAAATGATCTCTAACCACTTTGCAACATCACACTGGCAAAGAAAGTGGTTTGGTCCCTTGCTTGCCTTAGGTTAATGAACAAGGGACTGATGCCAAATCTCTTTGGTCCCCAACACTCCAAAGCTGTTTGCAATGATAATAAACTGGAACACTCACTGCCTTCAGGAGTGTTCTGGGGGAGTCTCATTGTGTCTCATTTGGCTACTCTGGCCCCAAGGCCATGTTCTAAGCAAAACCCAGGGTGCCTGTGGGGTGGCTCACCTCTGGGCCCTGTAATGACAGGCCGGTGGTGCTGTGTGAATGCTGTTCCCAGGGAAGAGGTCTGCGAAGGGGAGGGGCTGCTGAAACCAGACTTCTCCGACTTCTTCAGTGTTGTTGGAGATGGCATTCCTGGCAAGAAGGATGGATTGATAAGCACACTGTAATTCATGGGACAACAGCTTGTGCAACCTACAAGATAAAACTTAAAGAATTAAAAAAATAAATCTACCGGTGAATGAAAAATTTGTTTTCAGTTGCTTTGAATTTGTCACAGGGACAAACAGGTGACAAAATGGTCCCCTGATAAGTCAGTAGATAATGATTTCATCTTCTACTGAATCACAGTCCATCTTAGCATCATTGATCTTCTCTAATTACAGGTGCCACTTTCCCAGTGTTTCCTGAAAGTTGCAAGTCCCCTGCGGCCTCTGGGATCCTTCAATAAAGAGGCTATGGGAGCACAAGACCTCTTCGCCATCATTTCATCTTTCCAGGTACCGTGCACCAAAGGCACTTTAAATGATTCTAAATAATTTAGCTATTTTAACATTTAAAAACCTCCAACAATGGCAACTCGGTTGCTCATTCAATAAATTATTTACACCAGAAACAAAGGAAGATAAAAGTAAAAAATACTTTAAATGACCAACAATTGTTATTTGATAGAACCAAAGGCAAATAATACGAAAAAAGAATGATGACACGGAAAGATATTTGTTCAGTGACATAGACTAACGATATAGAAAGCAATTACAAAATAGAGTGTTACACTATGATGCCACTTAAAAATATCATTCTGTGTATGGAGAAGGAAAACAGGCCTAATCTTAACAGTGGGTCTCTCAGAATGTTGGATTCGGGTTATTTTCATTGCCTCTTTTTGCTTACTTGTCTTTTCCATGATGAACATATATTACTTTTATGTTAAGAAAATACAATAGAAGCTTGTTTTTAAAAATAGTATTTTTACTACAATTCCTAAGGTTTTTCATAGCATTTCCAGCATAGGGAATGTTTTGGGAAGACAATGATGGGAAAATAGTCCCTCGTAATTACTGGATTTGTAATGTTCTCAGCAACCACGCTAACATACACAACTGGAGGCATCTATCAGTTTGGTAGCATGCCAATTAAAACAATGAGACCTTGGATATAAAAATAAAGAAAATGATTCCTAGTCTCCACATTACAGGATCAATGTGAGCTCTCTTAAGTCTGCAGCACAAAGTTAGTCTGCACTTTTGTAAAAAGAACCTAATCTCATTTTACTTATGCACGTCTACATGTGTTGTGTTCTGCCTATTACCACAGAATTATTTGGGTGAACTGGAAAAAATAAAATAATAAATATAATAATGGTATTAACATGTAGCTGTTATTGAATAGATGCTAAATACCATGCACTGTTCCAAGCATGTTATAGGTGTAGTCTGTTCTGAAATTTAGTCAGTCTGGCCTATGTCTAAATATGTCCTTGCTATATCTGATCATAGAGTTCCTTAATGAGACTCTACAACACAAGCTTCTCATGTGATTGCAGGTTCCATAAGGAGGAGACCTTTCTGCTTTGCCCCCTCTATTTTCTGAATCTAACCAAGGGTCTGGATCACAGCATGTGGCCTGAAAAGACATTTAAACTAACTGCATACGCCTCAGATTTATCTGTGGCTTTATACTAATAGATGCGTGGATATAGCAAAACTTGGGGTTTAGGCCGCAAGGGGGAACAACAAATTGTAAATTGGTAAGCACCTTTCCATAGCCAGACATAAGGACAATATGAAGTTATGTGTGGTTTCCACTAATTTGACAGATCTAGATCAGATCCATTCTAGTCAATATCTCTGCGATTTCAATTAAAAACAGTCATTATGTGACTTTAGCTATATTTCTTTGCTCGTTGAATCAGTAACCAAAGTCATACCAGTCCTAACACCATTAGGACAGATTGCAATTTTGGATTAAAATTCATTTCAAGTAAACTAACCTAAGGTCTAATCACATAATTCATCAGAGAGGAGATTTCAAATTAAAAAAAATTATAGGAGAGAAATAAAGAGCTACCAATACTTAAACAAATCTCCCAATTCATTCAAATCTCTTCTGTGCAAACAAATTTTTAGGCTGCCAGCCAGCCCACTGATTTAAACTCAGTCAAATGCCTGAATTATGTGTTATGAAACAAAAATAGAATAGAAAAATGAAAATGTCAAAAATTTTAAATGGCAGAATTTTTTTTCAGATAGTGGAATCACTGATGAACACAATATCTAAATTAACTCTGTTAAAGAAAGCAAGCAGTTGGATTCAAGAAAAAAGTTATAATTCCTTTGAAAACTTCATGTGCTCCAGCCCATGTTATTCAAAATGCTGCAGAAATATTGAAATGATTAAATCCACTATTTACCCTTATAAAAGGTGAGGTATATGTAAAATTTAAGTAATAGTAAGCATCAAGAACGATCAAGCGGGTAAATGGGTTCAACAACAAAATTCAGATACTCTTGAAAAGAGTTAAAGAGAGAATAAATGTTGTCTGTGTGCAAGAAGAACAAGCCAAACTGTATATAATTTTCTAAATTTATCACAGTCAAGTAATATGAGCCCTAAGGCTGACATGAATCTCAAAATTACTTTGTGTTTTCAATTTTTAAAGACCCATATTGAGCACACTTCCTTATTATATACTTTAATATTTTCTCCATATGCATAAAGTATGTTTTGGTTAAATTGCTTCATATACTTAATGTTAGTAAACTGCTTTATATTAATAAACAAGAGAACATTAATCTTGACTTTTGTTTTTGAGATCAACTTTGGTTTCTGTATGTTATTTAAAAAAAACTCCTTGTTAAAATCTGTTACCAATTAGTTATATACAACTGTTAGACACAATTACTGTATAGATTAATGACTAATTGGCTTTCTCTTAATGAGTTAAGACCTTAATTTCAATCTATTTTTAGAAGTATCATACTTTTGAAAAAGATTTAGATAAATTAATGCTACCCCTTTTTCTGGAACAGAAAAACTATCACTTCAAAGTTCTCTTCAATATGTAAAAATGAAGACTTTTATAGAATGAGAAGCAAAATTTAGCATGCTGTTTTGATTCAATGGGACATTTCTTCCTATTGAGAAGTATAAAAATTCCAATGGTGGCAAATAGAGTAGGAGATGAATTTCAAGAAACATGTTGGCTTGTTATTGTTTTTCTAATCATCAGACATTTTGAATTTTCTCCACTCTGTCATTTTTCTAAGCTACCTCAGCCATTTCAACTAATGTACAGTGGACAAGGGAAAACATACATGAAATTCTAGCTATGTAGTGACTCTTATTCCTGGAAGCAGTTGTGAGCAAGATGCCCACAGGAAATTCTTGAAAGTACAGGTCGAATACAGTACCCACCAAGATTCTGTTAGATTTCATCATTAGCATTTGTAGTCATCAGAATTCTAAGATGGCCCAAGGTTCTTGGCCCCTGGGGTACAACGTTTTGTATAAATCCCTCCTCTTGAATGAGGGTGGTACCCATGAGTGTGATGGATGCCATTCTTGTGATTAGGTGGTTATATGGCAAAGGTGAAGGGAATTTTTTCAGATGTAATTAAGGTCTCTAATCAGATTAATTTTAGTTAAAAGAGTTATTATCCTGGGTGGGCCTGACCTAATCAGGTGAACCCTTTAAAGAGTGATTAGAAGTCAGAGAGAATCTCCTGATGGCTTTGAAGAAGTAAGCTACCACATTACGAAAGGGCCTGTGAGAGGGCAACATGTCAAGGAACTAAGTGGTACCTCTATTGGATATCCAGCTTTGAGAAAGTTAGGCCTTAGTGTTAAAGCTACAAGAAACTGAATTCTGCCCAGCTGGCATGGCTCAGTGGTAGAGCATTGATCTCTGAACCAGGAAGTCATGGTTCGATTTCCAGTCAGGGCACATGCCTGGGTTGCAGGTTCCATCCCCAGTGTGGGGCATGCAGGAGGCAGCTGACCAATGAATTTCTCTCATCACTGCTGTCTCTCTCTCTCTCTCTCCCTCTCCCTTCCTCTCTGAAATCAACTAAACGAAACTAAACTAAACTAAAATAAACTGAATTCTGTCAACAATCAGGCGAGTTTGCAAGAGGACTCCGAGCTAATGTAGGCTGGACAAAATTTTGATTGCAGCCTTGTGGGACAGATCATACACAGAGTGACCTGCTTTGCTGTACCCAGACTCCTCACCCATGGAAACTGTGGGATAAGATTTGCATGTTGTTTGAAGCTAGTTTGTGGTAATTTTTTATACAGCAATAGAAAACTAACATGATATTCACATATAAGACTGTCAGTGCTAGAAATGTGTGCATTAAAGATGCCCACTGTGCACTGATTATAGAATTTCACAAGTTTCCATTATTTTTAGCTAAGCCATCTTAGGTTGTGAGGTTTTGCATTAGCCTACACTTGCCTAGAGAAAATGGTTAAGACAGCTTCCTGGGGGCGGGGGTAGGGGGAAGGCCAACAAATGGTTATTTCCAATCGTGTAAACGTTTATGAAATTTTCTATTTTCCCCTTATTCTTTCAAGAAACATCAATAATAAAATCAAATCAAACAACATGGAAAAACTCAAATATAATTCTTGGGGTCTCCTATAACAAATCAAGGGTTTTTTTGGTAAGTTTTTGCTGCAACTTGGTGTTAAAGAATTTTTAAAAAATAAGATACAGGGGACAGGGGAAACATAATTAATTTCAACTTCCCCACTCTTCCAAATGATGAGATTTACCCAACACTTTAACCAAGAACTTTACAGTGACAACTGTGAAGCAAATCCTACAGGAATAACAAGATAGTACAAAGCTGTTTTTTGCTTGAAAAAACTATAACAGTAGTACTGACCTCAGTTGTCAGAGGACTTATTCAAAGATTCATTGTCTTGTGAAAATTATCCCTGGTAAATGTTGTTCAGGATAACAGGACTTTACCTTGTATGTTGTTGGAGTTTGGGTGATATAATTCAAGTTGCCAGAGAAGACTTAACTGGTATATGTGTCTTTCTTCAAAGTTAAAAAAATGTTTACTTTCAATAATGTTCATTTATAGTCACAATCTGAGAGAAACTCTAGAAACAAGCAAACTCTGCACTTTAGTTTTAAAAATCCAATAGATAAGCAGATTAGAAAGGACCACAGAATGCTGCAAGTTTGGCTGCTCATGTTTGACTTTAGATCCTGTCCATTGTCATCATCGAATTCCCCATGACATGGTTTTACTACTGCTTTACTAACACCACTATCATACCAAACCTTCATCTACTTAGGGACCTCTTTCATCTAGGAACACTTTCATCCATCTAGCGACCTCAAGAGAGTTGGAAGTTTGGTCATCAAACTTCTGCATTTTGATCGTTTTCAAAAATCAGACTGAAAATAATAAAATTATGGAGTACCTATTATGTGCCATGGATACTAGTCCTCCCTTACCTATAGTTTGTTTTCTATGATTTCAGTTACCTGTAGTCCACTGTGGTATAAAAATATTAAATGGAAAATTCCAGAAATAAACAATTCGTAAGTTTTAAATTGTGTGTTCTGAGTACCATGATGAAATCTCCTGTCTTCCTGCTCCATCTCACTTGGGATGTGAGTCATCCCTTTGTCCAATGTACCCACACTGTATATGCTGCCCACCCTGCCAGTCACCTAGTAGCTGTCTGGGTTATCAGATTGATTTTAGTAGATTGCAGTGTTTGCGTTGAGGTAACCCTTATTTTACTTAACAATGGCCCCAAAGTACAAGAGTAGTGATGCTGGCAATTCAGATATGCCAAAAAGAAGCCGTAAAGAGCTTCCTTTAAGTGGAAAGGTGAGTACAAGTACATTGAGATATCATGCAAGAGGGAGAGAACATTCACATAACTTTTAATACAATATATTGTTATAATTTTTCTATTTGATTATTAGCTATTGTTGTTTGTTTCTTACTGTGCCTAATTCATAAATTAAGTTTTATCACAGGCACGTATATATAGGAAAGCAGTGTATATAGAATTTGGTACTATCTGTGGTTTCAGGCATCCATTGGGGGTTTTGGAACTTATCCTCTGTGGATAAGGGGGGACTACTATAATCATGAATATCTCAGATCCTTAATATCTTCATTTCAGATAGATGGGTATTATTGTCCTGACTTAATGTTACAGAAACTAGGTATTGAGAGATGTCAAACAGCATGCTCAAGATCATTCAGCTCCTAAACTGATATTCGAGTCCCAGGTCTCTCATTTCTAAAGTTTGTACACTGTGTGAAACTTCACACTCCCTAATGTAGTTCCCTTTATATACTATAGAAAGTGTCCTATTTAAGCCAATCTGATATAAAAGGCTAATATGCAAACTGTCCCCTTGGCCAGGAGTTCCACCAGGAGTTCAACCTGGGGGCAGGGCCAGCCAGCCAACATCCTGTGTCTCCTCCCTGTAGCCAGTCTGGCGAGATCAGGGCAGGCCGGACCCCACCTGTGCATGAATTCGTGCACCACGCCTCTAGTTAAGTATATTTAGGGTTGAAGTTTCCAATTTGGCTATCCAAAGGGGGAAAAAATAAAAGAAATGGTATATTATTGCAAAAGAATATGTAAAAAGAAAAACTCTGGAGTATACTAAGAATCACCTTGTCTTACATATCAAAAGTTTTTCTTGGCTTTAGTATGGATCACTTAGGATTTTATTAAACAATATTGAATTCATCCATCAGTAATTCTAGCACAGAACCTCCAATAAATGAATATCACACAGGCCTAGAAGATCATGACTGAGAGATGTTAAATTGTAAAACAGAAAATACATTTAATATTTACATTAGGTCTCTTGCCTATTCAATGAGTTGCTTTCTCTATGACGCCTCCTAAAGACATAAGCAGAAAGGATCAAAATTCTTCTTTTTAAGAGTCATTGATATCTTACAAGTCTAGTGTATGTTGTAATACAGCAATACCTCACTTGATCGGAGGTAAAGTCTAATACCTGAATTTAAAATTAAGTAAGTCTTGACATCAAGGGAAGCCTCTGAGCTACCAAAATCAGTGTCAAAAGAGGCAACTAAATTGAGGTATTTAACTCATAGGAAAGTGTAGTTTTATAGAAACTAAGAAAGTATTTCAAGAAGAAAGGTGTGATTGAGGGAGGTGAATGCTATTGAGAGGTCAAGGATGAGAAGATACATGGAACTTAGAGTAGAGAGGTTTACAAAATCAATGGGAAGTGAAGAAGCAGGGAAACAGGTGCAGTCACCTCTTTGATGAAGTTAGTCTCTAGAGGAAAGCAGAAACATAGGGCAGTAGCTACAGGAAGATGGAGGAAAGCAAGGTGGAGCTTTCTGAAGATGGGAGACAGTAAAGCGTGCTTGCCTGCAGGAATGGCCCAGCAGATGGACAGATGCAGTGACTCAGAGAGGATAACTGGGGAGAGAAGTCCTAAAGCTGAGTGGCCATACAGTTAGTGTGCAGAGAAGCCAGAATTTGAACCAACAAGACAAAGCTCTTGCTCCTTTGGGTATACCACTCCAAGATGCCTATTTCTGAAAAAAAGTTACAATTATTTAACTACTAGGGGCCCAGCGCACAAATTCATGCACCTTGAAAGGAACTGTGGGCTGCAAGGCTATGGTGGGCACAGGGGTGGGTCTCGGCCCACCCTCTGTGCCCCTGCTCAGCCCCTCCCACCATGGCCCCCTGGTCCCCTATCTGCTGGCAGCCCCACTCCTGCTGCTGTCACTCCCACGTGCTGACGACGCCAGCCCTGCTCGTACCTGCTGATTGTGAGGAGTAATTGGGGCCAATGCCGGCAGCAGGTGCGAGCAGGGCCAGTGGCACCATCAGCGAGTGTGAGCAGCAGTTCCAGCGTCAGCAGCCAGTGCAAGCAGGGCCAGAGCCAGCAGCAGGAACAAGCGCCAGGCAGAATAGCAGTGCACAAGAGCAAAGAATTTTCAGTAACCACCAGAGGCTCGCCCTGATGACAGCCACTGGTGCCCCGCCTTGGTCCAGCACCCCCGCTCACCTGCTCCACTATCCCACCTCGGCCGATGCCTGCCATGTTCTGCATGTCCCTCCTGGTGGTCAGCACACATCATAGCAACCAGTTGTTAGGTTGTTCTACTGTTCAGTCTATTCTACTGATATAAACTAATCATGAGCTGATTTAAAATAGAGCTTAATAATGATACTTAAGCCCAGCCAGTGTGGTTCAGAGGTTGAGTGTCAACCTCTGAGGTCATTGGTTCAGTTCCCAGTCATGGCATATGCCCCGGATTGGATCCCCAGTGAGGGGCACACAAGGGGCAGCCAATCAGTGATGTTTCTCTTTCATCAATGTTTCTACCTCTCTAATCCTTTCCCTCTTTTCTCTCTAAAAATCAATGAAAAATATTTAAAAAAAATAATGATACTGAGAAAAACCAAGATGTTGGCATAGGCGAACACTGGAATTGCTGCCGGGCATAAACATTTCAAAACCACAACGAAAAGGAAAAACGGACACCACCCAGACTCATGTGGAAATTCTACAACTAGAGAGAGACTGAGACTCAGAGGAGGTACGGAAATAAAGTTCAGAGGTATGGAGCTGCACACGAAGGGGCTCGCGGAAAGGGCTGGCAGCATTTCGTACTGGAGGGAGGCACAAGCTCCCAATGGCTCTGAACTCCAGTTCCAGGTGAGATTCTGGGAACTCAGAATCATACAGGGAGAGCTGGACTGTCTGGCACCTTCTGGCACCGGGAGGAACTCCAGAGCAGCTTGAGACTTGGTGCCTCTTAGGGCAGGGCTGAGAAGCAGCCATGGCTGTTTGCTCCGTTCTGTAGATTCCCCAAAACCCTGCCCCACCCAAGCTGCATGCAGAGGTTTTTGCATATAAAAGGCTGGGAAGACCCAGGCAGAAGCTAAAATAGCACCTCCTTGGAGTTCCAAGACACTGTGTACCCAGGTGGTCAGAGCAGGACCACCTAGTCTACAAGTCCTCAGATTCCTAAGGGACACACTCAGGGGGCAGACTCAGTGGACACCAAAGCCCCACTGAAGCAAGTCTTACCCCATAAGGGTGTCTCCAGTATAGAAGTTCTCCCACCATAGACACAGCTGATTAAAGTCACTCTGTCAACGCAGGGAAGCAGCCAAAATGCAGAGACAAAGAAACAGGTCAAAAGTGACAGAAATGGAGGAAAGCAAATGACTGGATGTAGATTTCAAAACCACGGTTATAAGGCTATTCAAGAATATTCTAGAGACTGCCAATAAATTTAGTGAGACCCTCGAGGATATGAAAAAGGACAAGCTAGAAATTAAACATACACTGACTGAAATAAAGAATAATATATAGAGATCCAACAGCAGACTAGAGGATTGCAAGAATCAAGTCAAAGATATGAAAGATGAAGAAACAAAAACCACCCAGCTGGAAAAGCAAAAAGAAAAAAGAATACAAAATTATGAAGACAGTGTAAGGAGTCCCTGGGACAACTTCAAGCATACCAACAGAATTATAGGGGTGCCAGAAGAAGAGAGAGAGCAAGATATTGAAAACCTATTTGAAGAAATAATGACAGAAAACTTCCCCCACCTGGTGAAAGAAATGGACTTGCAAGTCCAGGAAGCGCAGATAATCCCAAACAAAAGGAATCCAAGGAGGACCACACCAAGACACATCATAATTAAAATGCCAAGGGCAAAGGACAAAGAGAGAATCTTAAAAGCATCAAGAGAAAAGCAGTCAGTTACCTACAAGGGGGCACCCATACAACTGTCAGCTGATTTCTCAACAGAAACTTTGCAGGCCAGAAGGGAGTGAAAAGAAATATTCAAAATGATAAATAGTAAGAACCTACAACCAAGATTACTTTACCCAGCAAAGCTATCATTCAAAATTGAAGGTCAGACAAAGACCTTCACAGACAAGAAAAAGCTAAAAGAGTTCATCACCACCCAACCAGTATTATATGAAATGCTGAAAGGTATCCTTTGAGAAGAGGAAGAAGAAGAAAAAGTAAAGATAAAAATTATGCACAACAAATACATATCTAACAACAAGTGAACCTAAAAATCAAGTGAATAAAAAAATCTGATGAACAAAATAAATTGGTGAATAGAATAGAATCAGGGGCATAGAAAGGGAGTGGAATGACAATTCACAGGGGGAAAGGGATGTTGGGGGTATGGGAAGAGAATGGACAAAAATCATACACCTATGGATGAGGACAGAGCGGGGGGGTGATAAGGGCAGAGGGTGGGGTGGGAACTGGGAGGAGGGGAGCTATGGGGGGTAGGAAGAGGAACAACTGTAATAATATGAATAACAAAGAGTTAAAAAAATAATGGTACTTAAATATTTTTCTTCAGCCTAAATGACATGCTAACTGCTACTGTGACTGTTATCCTTACATTCTGGCACTCAGATTCCTCTCTATCTCCCTGTCTAAGTGTGAGGAATGAATGCCCCAGGCCTGTCAGTCAGACTAACAGTGAAACACACATTTCAGCGCCATTTCTCAAACACAGGATGAAAACTGAGTACCAGTCCCACTTTTCCAAGTCATCCACCACTGGCGCATTTATGCCCAGACTCATCTGTTCCAGATGCAGAGCTCCGCAGCTGCCCCACAGGCAAGAACAGGCCCTTCCTGGGCCAATTTCAGCTGCACCTTGTGATGAGATCATTTCCAACTTGGATGCTAATAAAGGCTATGAATGGACAGAGCAATCCCACAGTTGAAGAACTGTTCCCTTCCTGTGGGTATAAACACATGCTGTGTGACATGAGGAGGTAGCTGAAGGTACTGCACTCGACTTGGATTTGTGTCCTAATGATAAAACACATTAGGGTTCACTCTAGTGTAATTTATGATGAGGAGCACACTCCACAATAAAAAAGGTAAAACATTCAGACTAGTTTGACTTTTAACCTTTTCAGTGAATTAAAATGTTTTAAAATCATTTTTACAATGGAGAGAATAAAATGAGAGCTAATACCGCTTTTCTGAGGTTTATCCTTCTTATACTATAGGCAACCATTTAAAAGGAGCTAAAAGGACCCCCCAAAGAATTACCACATCATAAAGAAGTTCAGGTAATTTAAAGGGCCTGGATACAAGTGAGCTCTTGCATTTTAAAAACGAGAGAATGGAATGAAAATGATATGGATTATTCAGGAGGAAAGAAATTAGGAATTCTCTAATGTATTCCAAATGTTCATTTGTGAGTGACAACTTACAACCAGAGAGAGTAAAGAACAGACACAAGAAAAATGCCATAGAGAAATCGGGTTCCTGGGCCAACAAGAAAGTCTTGATTTTTTTTTTTTCTAAGGGGATTTCCTCTCCTTTCAGGATAAATACAGACACTCCAGTGTCAGGAGTGAAATTTAAAAACTGTATTTCATGCACCATATACTTACAAGTTGGAGATTCCCCACCCAACCACCTTCCCCCCCAAGCCATTCTATCCCCGCTTGTGTTCAGAGAACGACCGATTTTGGCTCAACACAGCAAGCACACCCCTTCATAGAGGACTGGAAATAAAGAAAAAGTTTCTGAGAAAACCAAATTACTTCCTTTGCTTGAAAAATAAATATGGTATAACATAGCATAAATGTTTTATTCATTCTGCTTAGATATCCAGCTGAAAAGAAAAAAACTCAGTCATACATATGTGTAGTTTATATCTGCCCTATCTGCCCAGTAGCTACTAGCCATAGGTGGCTACTTAATTCTAATTAAATTTAACTTAATTAAAATTAAATGAATTGAAACTTTAGTTGCTTACCACAGCCACATTTCAAGCGTTCCACAGCCACATCTGACTAGTTACTACTGTATTGGCCAGTGTAGATAGAGAACATTTGCATCATTGCAGTAAGTTCTATTAGACAGCTCTAGTCTTATAAGCCACCAAATACAGGGTGGGGAAAAAGCAGGTTTACAGCTGCTTGTAAGGAAAAGAATACAACAATTCATAAATAATACAAGTAAAAACTCTGTTTCACTTTTGCCCCACCCTGTAAGTTTGTGGGGTTTTTTAATATTTTTTTTTTTTTGCATTTTTGGTCCTGCTGTAGAACAGCAGGTAAACCTTACTTTCATATCTTTTCCCAACATGTTGGCCCCTTTGCAAGCTGCAAAAGCAAAACATATGCACTATACGAATACATAATTATGTAATGAGGAAAAAAATAAAACAAAATCCCTTTCTCCAACTAGCTGGGGAAACACAATGCTCATGCTTGGTCAATATCCTTATAGATACTGTTCTCCAACTACAATACCAATTTCAATGATGAGAAGTTAAGCGCTGATTAAATTATGTTCACTTCTGTCTGTTCAAACATGATTGAAAGCATGGAGTGTGAGGGTCCTCCCGGTAAAATTTAATCTCAGCAATGTGTGGTCTCTGTTGTTCCCTGTTCTACATACACCTGCAGTGGGAACCTATTAGTCCCAATATTCCTTGGGTATACATGGAGCATTGATCACTTTATTTAAAGTAAAATTTGACACTGATTGAGACATTTCATAGGGGAAAAGAGAAATATAATTTTAGGCCTCTTCAAATTGCTTGAACTGTAAAATCAAGTAGTAAACACTAGAAAGGGTTCTGTCAGCTAGAATCTGAGCTAGTGTAGTCAGCATTTTCTCCCTAAATCTTATTATGGCAAAGCATTTGATTTTTCATCTCTGTACTCTATTTGTCCTCACAAATAAAGTACTTTGACCTCCACCTGTTACTTAGTGAAATCTGCCTGCCATCCTTCTATAACCCTATTCTTTGCCTCCAAAGGCCTTTGATTCGCTGAGAAGGAGGGAAGATAGAGTTGTATAATGAACTGATAGCACTTTATAACTATGCAGTAGTTTGGAGTCACAGCTAGAAGCTGCACGGTAAAAGGAAATTGATTTTCTTTTTTAAAGGCAATGCCTGTAGATGCTGGGAAGGGGCAACACGTTTCATCATTTTCACATGAAATTTTTCAGACAAAGAAGTTGTCTCTCAAGCTCCTAATATTTCATGCAAAAAACTTCCGGCCCTTGCCTTACAAGAAAGCCTCTCTCTAACAGAGGCATGCCATCATCTTAGACAGATGAGCCAACAGGTCACCGCACAGCTTACAGATACTTCACGTCGTTCATCACTCTGATATTTCGCAAAACAGAATGAACCACTAACTTCAAATGCAGCTTTCTTTTTTGAATGCAAAAGGAGCGCATTATTAGCGAACATTATTACAACAAAAAATAAGAAGGAAATACTTGCACACAACTATATGAGTAATTTTCTGAAGCATAGTATCTGACAAAAAAGGTCTTGTATTTTTTTAACAGTGACATATCAGAAAAAATTCCTGTGTAAAGCTGCACTTCTCCTGATTAATGCTGCACTAAACAGAAGAGACAGCGTCTGTCTAATTACGCTGAACACTTATCTGAGAGGGATTAGCACGATGTCTCTGCTCACTGTCACTTTTTGCCACAACGTAATGATAGATCAGTTTACGTATGAGTGCAATTATTAAAACCTGCACTGTTTTCTTAACTGTCTCCATATCTTGGAAATATTATATATTAAAAATTACTTATCTGACACTGAGGGTAAATGCCCAGTGAAGTTTTTCATATAAATTAAGAAAGTGAGTTAGTTCCCTTCTGTCACAGCCTTTGTGGAGGGTCTGATTCAAGTGTGCTGAAACTTGATCACCATAATGCTTTTATATCAGTTAGTGATTCACCCTTTTCTCTCCTTGTCTTCTTTGTCCAAATGCAAAATTTTGGTTTTCACTTAAACTAAAAACTGCTCATGCCCGACATTTTCTCTGGAGTCATGATTTAGCACTTCTTCACATTCACACCTTTTTTTGGAACCCAACACAAGGATCTAATTTTATACAGACAACACCCCGCAGGCCAATCAGGACTGGTTGCTAGCAATATACCATCTTTTGCAGCTTTTTCTATTCATATAATTAACTTTACCCAGAAACCATTAGGAAAAGGTCGTTATACTAAATAAAAAAAATTTAAAAAGCAAACACTTTGGGCTTTACATAATAGCCTGGCTACCCCTAATCCAGAGGACTGTTTCCATATGTGTCTGAAGAGACAAAACCAAGTTCCTCTCTTTTTCTTCTTCCACTTACTAACCCTAAAATGACAACTGTCACCAACTCAGTTCTTAAAAGTGAAAAAAAAAATACAAATATGGGTACTGAATGTAAGTTACTGAACCACTCCCACAAGGCAGTTTATTTCTCTGGCTTTAGTCAAGTTAAGACAACTATCAAGTAGTCCAAGTAGCAGACAATGACATTTGTAAGAAATTACATCTCTGCAAAAGTCTCCAAATGTGTGGCTAGGACATAAATTTATGTGACCCAATATTATCATTATGTGTTATAAATATTTTTTTTACAAAAACAGAAGGCATGTTAAGACTTCAATGCTGATGGACAAACTCATAAAAATATCAAGCACATCAAAAGGAGAAAAATTACCAGTTGAGTCTTTTGAGGATAAGATTTCTTTTCTGAAGAAAAAAAAAAAATCACCCACTGGAAAAAAAGGAACTCTTAAAATTAGAAGCAGGTGTCACCACTATGAAGTGATAAATATCAAAGAATAACCGGCCTGAAACATGTTCTCATGCATCCCAGGCGGCTTTTAATCCTTACGCGTGTATTTTGACATTAGAACATGAAGCCCTGCTTCTGTAAGTCCTTGAAGAGAGTTAAGACACGGGAGATGGTGCGTGGCCATTTTGGTAAACCCCCCCTCTTCAGTCAGACTGAACATTTGCATCATTGTGGCTGGAAGGCAAATGGCAAATGGCAAATCTGACCGACATTAAACGGTAAGTGATCGTGACATCCCAGAATTTATGAATCCTGGAAGCGAACCACAGTGAAGTGATCTCTGGGTTGGGATGGCTAACACAGAAGAATAATATGGAACGACAGAGGACACTTCAGATTAGAGATGGCTATTGGGTTGCCATTCCTTGAATTTCTAGTGGCTTGAGTGCATTCCCAATGACGCACATGAAAATCTGAACTACCACTCATCACACACAAAGTGAGAAATCCCTGGAGAGTGGAATACTCCTTTAACATGGAGGACAATAAGGGGTTTGGCCCACATTAAAATCTGGG